>VZRO01005934.1:2006413-2082078 GCA_013397915.1 Daphoenositta chrysoptera
GCGGGGGGCGGGCGGGCAGCGCCTTGCGCCATCTTGCGCATTCGCCGGGGCGCCGGCAGTGCCGGCCCGGCTGAGGGGCGGCCCCGTGAGGGGGCACTCCGCGCCCGGGACCCGCGGGGAGGGTGCAGGGACCCTCAGGGGTCTACCTTCACCGGAGCCCCCTCACGGGGCTCCCGTGACAGAGCTCCCGTCACAGAGCGCCTCTCAAAACCCACTTACGGGTCCATCCTCACAGATCTCCCCTCATACGTCTCGCTCACCAGAGCCCCTTCACGTTTGTCCCCTCACAGGAGCCCTCTCTTCAGAACCCCCTCACGGGTCTTCCCTCACTGGTGCCACTTCACGGGGCTCCCTTCTGAGGGCTCCTCTCACCGGTGCCCCCTCACGGGTCTCCCCCCTCCACGGAGCCGCTTCAGGAATCTCCCGTCACAGGTCTCGCCTTGTGTGTCTCCCTCACCAGAGTCCCCTCAAGGGTCTCCTCTCACTGGTCTCCCCTCACCGGTTTCACTTCCCGGGGCTCCCTTCAGAGAGCTCCAGGGTTTACAGGGAACATCGGGGGCTTTCCCTCACCTGTCTCCCCTCACTGGAGCAACCTCGCAGGAGCTCTTCTGAACTTGGTTTGTCCCACCTCTGTGCTCCTGATTTTCATGCTATCCTAAAGTGACTTACCCGAGTGAGTAATGCAGGTGTTGGACCAGCCCTCTCACCGTGGAAGAGGCCCCATGAGGAAGCACCCGGTAACGGATGAGTCTGCTCCTAAATCCTGCACAGCAGCAAAATTTGTCTGCCCTTCTGGCATGAAATAAGGATAACGTGTCCTTACCTGGCTCTCAGCCCCAGCACCCACGCAATATTTTGTGCCTTCCAACTTATCCTACCCTGTCCCTTGGCCCATGTTCTCCACAAACATAACTCATATCATCACTGTCAGCAGCAAAAGCCATCTCTGCAAGGACAGCTCAGTGTTTTGTTGTGTTTGCTTGGTAAAAAAAAGAACTAAAATGAAATAAAAGTCTATCCTAACTAATCTCTTTCTTCAGACTAAAACCAGATTTTGTGGACCAGGTTAATAAACCCTGTAACCATTCCCAGAAATCTGGTGAAAAACCCTTTGTGAAGAGGAGCAATGCGAGGCTCCCCTGGATGGTGCACCCTGAGCGTGTCGGAGTCGGCTAACGAGGAAAGAAGACGTCACTACATCTGCTCCACATTAAAGTTTCCTTCATTTAGTGGAGGGCTGAGCTGTATGAGGTTGCTTTCAGCTGGGGAAGAATTCGCTCTGGCTCCGCCAGCCTCTCGGTAACATCTGAATTTCTGCGTTGTCCCTGACCTTTTGGCACCAGCCGTGCTCTTGCTCCGACTCCCTGGCTCCTGCCATGGGGCCCCGTCAGCGTTTCTGTAAAGCTTGAAGCCATCATGGACTTGTGGCCACTATCACTGAGGATTGCTTTTGGGAATTAATAATTCCAAGAGAAATGAAGCACTATGTGCTTTCCAGGGCTGTTTTCCCTGTGAACCACAGATTGTGTGTGCTTTTCCTGCCGAGTGCCCTGGCAGGACCCAGGGACTGGGGGAGGTAGGTACATGTTTAGGATATTACCAAGTTCATCCCCGCATCTTGCAAATTACACTGGTGACAGCACTGGTGGCACATTCAGAAATCATCCACTGCTGCCAAACAATACGACTTGTATGAAAAGCCATGAGATCTTTTAGGGAAAAGGCAGGTTTGGGGCTTTTGGAGCCACCTAAGAGCAGGAATTCAGAGCACTCATGTTTTTCTATGCTCTGTAAGCATGAGGGCTTAGAAAAGTTGCTTTGTACTGGAGGTAGGAACTTGCTTATCACACAGCGAGCAGAAACTGGAGCCTTTGGAAAGCAGCAGGTTTACTGGAGTGACAGTGTCCAGCCCAAACTGAGGCCCCAAACTCCTTCCTGTAGAGCAGTCGATGGGTTCAGTCCTCCACCCTCCTTGCTGCTGAGGGGCACAGGATCTGTCTGTCCATCTGCCCTGCCTCTCCACAAGGTTATCCTCCAGGAGTGCTGTCCTCAGAGGGCATCACTCACCCCTCACTCTTTGCACAGCAAATTTCCATCAGCTCCAATTGTGCTCCTGATTTACACCAATTAACTGCAAACTGAGGTCCCCAAGACACCATTAGTAGTTTCAGCAGATGAAGTGGGAGATTAACTTGTCTGAATTCACTCCATTTATTATTCTATGTGTAATTGTGGTTACCCTGCCTGCTAACAGCCTGGGAGCTTTTCCCTTCTGTACGTACATGCAGGGTTTTAGCATCTGTTTCATGGTCAGTGAGCAACAGGGAGCAGGAGCCAAAATCGTGGCACCCACTTTGAGGCACTGAGCCCAGAGCCATACCAGCAGTGGTGGGACAACCTCAGGACCTGCTTCTGGAAGCTGTTTTCTCCAGCAGAAACTCTTTTCTCCGTGTCTGTTGAGGACCTGTGAAGCAACCCTGGTCACCTCAATGAATCTCACAGCCCATTGTCTCGTGCTGTGCCGTGTTCCAGAGGGCTGAGCTGGCCGCAAGCTGCACCGCGCAATTGTAACTCACTGAATTACCTGAGACCACGAGAAACCCAAGCCCACTGTAGTGGTATTTTCAGCTGCATCCTTGCACAGTGTATTGGGGTGATAAAGGTTGGGAAGAGAAAGAAATGCAACCAGACACTTTGCTCTTCACTTCTCTCCTGTAACTGCCATGTCCATCCATCTCTGTCATCCATTCCATCCCACCATGTCTCCTCTCAGCAGCCTCCAATCAGCATCCTATGCTGTAAACTGGGAGCTGGAAGAGCGATTTGTAGTCACCCATCACCCCCTCCACGGTCCTTCCTTGCTCGTTTGTGGGGTTACCTATCATTAGGAGAAAGACTCATCAGAGTTACACAGTCTGACAGAGTTCCCTTTAACCACTATCAGAGAACACTGTGCTAAGTGCAGATTTATTACCTCTGTAATGCAGATAAAATGAGATTTTATGGCTCTGTAGTCGTGGCAGCATAACGTAATAATGGAAACTATGTACTGAAGTAGGGAATGCATCCCAGGAAGAAAGGGAGATGCACGGGAAGTTAATGGTGTGTCCTTGGGCACTGGCAGGTATCCTCTCTTCAATCTCACTGGACACAAGCCACCGAGTGCTCAGCCCAGTCTGCCATCCAAGAGAAGTCTCACCACTCATCTGCTAGATGCCTCTGCATATTTTCTCATTAAAAAATTCCCCAGCAAAATGAAGCATGGAACTGGACAAGTGTTTTTTTAAATAGGAATCAGTTTAAAACTGAGAAAGGAGCAAGCATCCAGAAATGCCTAATGAATCCAAACTCTGCTCATGTCTGAAATTCTAGAAGAATCCCTAAGGAACCAGGTACCCACTATCATCTCACAATCCCAACCTTCACAGTGATGAGCTCTGGTACTGAACTGGTGTGAGCATAAATTCTGCATTCTGCTCCCACCACTGCTTCTGCCAGTGAGGTACAGCCTCGCACAGCTGGGACAGACTGAATTGTGAGACAAATTCCACTCTTTTTTAAAAACATTTTATTAATAACCCATTAGTTAAGGAATATAAGGACAATGTCTTCTTACACTTTAACACTAAAGAGTATTTGTGGAGTAAGAACAGTCTCTGAAGAAAGAAAGTTATAATAAAGTACAGCATGGAATCAAACACAGACACAACCTTCAAACAAGATCAAGTTCTGGTTACACATCTTTATGCACTGTGCAGAAAATGAAATTTAACTTGAAAATACAAGCAAGGGAATACAGTAACATAAGTAGATGGTAGATTTCTGCTGGCTAAACACTTCTTTTCTAACAAAAGTATTGATTAGAAAAGACACTATAATTCCTTCAAAACACCTATTACTAATGAGATCAAACCCATATATAGTGTTCTAGTAAAATGGTTGTTTTCTTACACAGAGTATTTCATGGGCTGATTGTTAGCTAGTAATGTAAAAAAATTCTCAAAATCTAAATTAGAAGTTATCTCATTTGAACTATTTAAACCAGAACTTTGCTGCCGTTAAGTAAGAAATCAAATCAACAAAAAGCTGATAGAGGTTTTTATCTGAGTTGCATGTTTCATGTAATAAGAAATGAAAAGAAATAAAAGGATGAGAATTGTGACTCTCACAGCAGCATGGGGAATATACAGTTGTGTAGCCAAATGGTAACATTAATACTAGAAAATTATGCCAGACAAACCTGACATTTTAACAATGTAAAACAATATACACCAGCAAAAAAGTTGAACAGTAATAATCTTTAGTGTTACTGAAAGGAAGAAAAGGGAGAAAGGAGCCTCGTGTGCAGGAACAGATATTAAGCATGATGGTTACTTAAAGGTATCAACAGTTTGTGTGCCTGTGAGAAATCTGCAAGAAAGCTACTTATTTCATGATAAAAAAATATATGCACTGGTTGTTTCAGCTTTACACATCAAATGTGTATTATGTGTCTTCTTTGATTCACTTCCAGCTGAGACTGAAAGGCCCCTGCATGTTCAGGGCAGAGGGGACCTGGGGTACAGCTGAGTCAGACAAGGACACTCAGCACTCTGTGTGGACATGTTTGTCCAGGGACAGCTTTGGAGCTGCTGGTCAGTAGTGACCTCTTGGCTGCAAGGGACCTGCCTGGATTTCTGCATCTAAGGGCTGGCCTACCAGCCCATGGCCACCACAGTTCTTGGACATCCAAACACTGCCAGCTTCACAACCCGGAACAGTTTAGTGAAGTGTAATGAGATCAGAACAAGCCTCAGCATAAGGTGACAAAAGTGTTTTGGGGATGCGTAAACAAAATTGTTTCTGCTCTGCTGCATCTCCCCAAAGCTCTCTGAACCTGTAACTACTGTGGTGGTTTGGTGGTCAGCCCGAAGTGATCCAGGGGAATGGTGCCCCATTGCGTCTGCTTGTGCCGGCTTCAGTGACAGGCAGGGACAGCTTTTAGGTAGCTCAGCTCAGGGCTGTTGGATTGCTTGAAGTATGTAAAGGCAAAGCAGGGGGTGCATGTACACGGGAGCACCCCCAAAACTGTGGCACACTCCTACACCAGCCACTGGACTAAGCTTCCATCCCCTTCCATCCCCCTGGATGGAAAGCTCCAGGCTGGTTCATGACCTGCCCCAGGTACAGTGTCCAGACACAGAGCCAGGAGGAAAACTCTGGTGCCCTGGTCATACTCACTGCTGGCCAAACTCCTCCAGGCACAGCCCTCTGACAGCCAGGAGGCTCAGCAGGAGTGGTCCTTCAGCACACTTGTGTGGGTGACTTGGTTTAGGAGGTGAAAGGAAGTGACCAGGGGTTCCCTTGGAGTGAGCTTTCTGAAGAAGTGCCCTCCTCCTTTTCTGCACACCAGCAGTGGCAATGTGGCTTGTGCAGGGCCTGTTCTGTCACCGAGGAAGAGCAAGGACTCTTCATGGAGCTAACTGGGACCTGAGGGCCACCTGCACAATGTCCCCTGACTCTCCACAGCGAGTGCCCAACATTGCCCAGCTGGAGGGTTTGTACCTCTGCGATTGCATCCGCTCCCAGAGAACTGTGAATTGCCCTTATTGCTGCAATAACACTTCACTGCCTTGTCTGTAACCCTGCTAAGTCATGAGTTTCAAAGTCTTATGGCAGTGGGTTCTGGAGGTTATTTACACACTTCCTCTGCCCAGTTATGTTTCCTTGCCTTTCTAGCTCCTCGCTCCAGTAGCATACACACACCAACTCCTGCCTTGGCCTGCTCACTGGCACTGATTTCCACTCTCTGTCCCACAGCATTCCAGAGTCATGGCTATTCAGAGCATGGAACAGCATTTCTGAGACTCCTCAAGACACCAAGCAGCAGCTGGAGAAACAGAACAAGCACAATGACTGGAAATACAGCCAGTTACCAGAACAGTGTGACATACTGGGAGATGTTGCCCGCTGGGGAGAGGTGGAAGCTCCAATATCTTTCCCATCAGGGAACATGGAGGCTTGGAGGTCCTCTGCTGCAGAGCTGGAGCTAAAACAGTTGCAGGGTGCTGCTGAAGTAAGGTTCTCTATGCTGCAAGCAGTGGTACCTCCGCCCAGCAGCCACCATGAAAAACAAAATCAAAAGTCTTTTACAAGATCTCAAGTTGGCACACAGTTTCCCCATATACCCTGGGGAAAATTTTAGTAAGAAAAGAGGAAGGTGGGCATCTTTTCCTTCACTTTTTAAACAAATGGTGAGATGTCTGAATCCTCCAGGAAGGCAGAACATTTACCAAACACCCACAAACAGAATTACTGATCCTTGTTACCTCCAAGCAGCTGGACCAATCTGTCGCATTTGCAGTCAAACCCTGCAAGCCTGGAGCAGGACAGAGGCTAAAAAAGACAGAGGAAGTCCACTCCCAGCAAGGCCAGGCTGAGAGGCATGCCAGCAGTAAGCAAACAGCATCAGCAGGAAGAGTCACTGATGATCTTCAAGCCAGACTGACTGGTATGAGACCAAAGATTTAATTTTAATTTTAAAGCTCTGGTGGTGCTCTGCTTTTCAAACAAAATCCACCCAAAAGCACTTTGGCCAGGCCTATCAGAAGTGACTGGAAAATTTCACTTGTTCATCCAAAGCTTTCAGCAAGTCCACTGCTTACAGAAGGCTGAGCTGCTCTCTGTGAATCAAAACCATCTGAGATGTCTCCACACAGGCACCCCAAAAAAGAGAAAAGAAATACATACCCCCAATATCACAAGTTACTTTTGCAATTGCTGGTTCTTCTTTCTCTTTGTTAGTATAAGCTTGTTGAGGAAAGATGGATTGACATCCTGCCAGCTAAAGCAGTCTCCTTTGGCAGCTGCTGCAAAACACAGTCCTATAGAGAGACACAACCCAACTCTCTGGCTGTATGTAGGGAAGGTGGCAAAGAAACAAAGCAAGAGAGACACCAGATCTGCAGCACTATGTGTTAAAGAAGAGTCAACAACCAGTGCAAACATATTCTTTAGAAAAAGGCAGTATAAGAATAAGTTAAAACCTATAATGGATTATAACAAATGAGTAGCTCTACTGCTTTTTTTTTTCTCCAAGAAATGAGGTAGTTGTGTTGTTAGGGAGGAAAAAATAAAGAAAGAGAGAAGTAGTAAAAATGCTACTCTATACCACACACTATTCCACTTTATAAAATTAAATAATATAAAGATGTTCCAAGGAAATAAAAATACATGTTGTACATTAAAAGGACAGATGTGTACCAAAAATATTAGGTACAAGAACCTACATAAAACAAAGCCCAGGTTGGTAAAACGACCCAGACGCTGCAGAAGGTTCTATATAGTACAAGTTGTTAGAGGCACTCGTAGAGTGTGTAATAAAAGGCCACTACATCAGCCTGCTAGTAGTAGTTACTGCGGTAGTGCACACAGAGAGCCTGGTAATCCTTCTAACCACGGGAGGGCAGAAAAGGCTGGTGCTTACAGCTCACTGCCTTTGTTTCCAGGGCTCCCAGCCCCTCCCGGGAGTCCTGTGTCAGGATCCATCCCGACACTGCCAGGCAGCCAGCAGTGCCCGGGCAGGCCCCGGGGAAGAGGCAGCTGAGAAGGATCGCTTGGTGCGCTCTGCCCCTTCCCAGCGTTGAACGACGTCTTGGCAGTCGCCTCGAGGGCTCTGGCGAGGTGGCAGCCCCAGCCTAGCGCAGAAGGCTCCGTTCCACTGTGGTTCCACGTCAGACTTTGGCAGACGGCTCAGTCCTGCTCCCACCAACAGCCAGTTCCTCAGCGGCTTCAGCTGGAAGAAGAAGCCCTTACCAACCCACCTGGCTTCCCAAGGCCTCTGTAGAGCTGACAGGTCCAAGCCCTCCTCTGGTGAGATGCTGCACCTGCCCAGCTCCTGCTGGGCTCAGCAAGCCGAGGGCAGGCAGCACCTCACAGGGACAGGCCCTCCTCGTGCTTCAGCTCTGCTGTGATCAAAATGAGATCAGTTCACTCTTTGTGACTGTGGACATGTGCCATGTTCTCAGATGCTGAGGATGGACTGGTTAAACCAGAGTTACCAATCAGCAGGGCCTCCTCAGGCGCTGTGGATAGCAACTGACACTTGACTGGCTGCACATCATCCCTGCCTTCCTGGATGGAGTCCGAACCTCCACTCTCCACTGAATCCAGACTTTCTCCATGCCTGTGGAAGCCATTGGTGAGCCCACGGATGCAAACAGCCTCTGGTTTGTCAGTCTGTGTGTTGATACAGAGCGGCTCAGCCTGAGCCTGAGCCTCCAAATTGTCCATGCAGTCCACCAACACTTGGCCAGTGTCCTGCTGGGAACTGGGAGACACGGGAAGAGCCAGCTCTCCCAAGGGGAGCTCTTCAGGCTCCTGGTCCTCGATTTCTGTCTCTTCACTCTCCAGGGTGTGCAGCTGGAAGTCATAGTCTCTGTCAGAAGCTGAAAAATCAGAATGCACAATGACCTCTGCTTCTACTTGGTGGAGGCTGGCTGGCAGGTGGCTTTTCTTTGCTTCATTCTGTTATCACATTGGGGCGGGGGGGGGGGAGAGGGGGATTTAAAAAAAAAAAAAAAAAAGGTAAAGTAAGTGAAACTCATAATTGAGGCTCTGACCGAACCAAGCACTGAAATATATTTATTTTTAATCCCACTGAGTGCAATGGGATGTACACATGCCTCTATTAAGCATTACCTTGATATGTTTCTCAGGGCTTAAGTCTTAAGAAGCAACTCAAATCACCTCAGGATCATTATTTCTATTTTACATTTGAGAAAGCAAGTTCCAAGGGAGTGAAGTGATTTGCTCACAGTTTCTTGACAGGCTGGAGCAACCATTCCTCCAAGCCTCTCTCAAAGACCACAATTTTCAAATCTCACCAGTCTGTTTCCATTTTAAGGGCCAGATTTCTAGAGGCTGAGTGGGCAGCACTGTAGGAAACTGGCTTCTGAGATAGATACTGGGGCTCCCTTCACTTTCCTCATTTAATTTTGGCTACATATCACAAAGTGTGTGTTTGTTAAAGCCCTGGTCACAGCCTGCAAAAGTCTGTGTAATTTCAAGCACTTTAATTCAGGAAAAAAACAGTAAGTTCTGCTCCACAGTGCTTAATGAAGTTTGGGCTACACATGTGGCTGACAAGCAAGTCATTTTGTGAGATTATCACTTAATAATTTAACAGGCAAATTATTGTAGAAGCTCACAAAGAGGTCTCTAGGCAATCAATGCTCAGATTCTGGGCTGAGTGTGATGTAGCAGCAAGAAGACAATTCAGAGTATGGAAGTGATATCCCACGTGTAATTTGCACTTTCTGTTGAAGCCAACTTTGAGCATAATTTACATATTTTAACACTTTTCTCTTTTGTTGACAAACTATGATGGGTAAGCTGTGCTGTAAATGCTGCCCTGTAATTGGGCTGTAAAACATTGTCTTAACTCTATCCACAATGTTAATTACATCCTGTGTATAATTGATTTTCACACCACTGTCTAGGAAGAAAACATAGGTAGGTTACTTAGAAGTATTGCTGGGGGGGTGGGAAATGAACTTTTTAAAAGAATAACCAAAGAAATTTTCTGGTACACAGTCAGCCTGAGCAGGTGTCAGCTTGCTTTGCTAAAACATCCCAATCCTTGGACACTCCCCCAAACACAGGAGTGCATACTTATTCCAATGATGCAATATCAGAAATAGGACTTCCTCCCACTCTGTGCACCCACATAAAGAACACAAGTGCAGTGAAAATTGTTCTGCCCTATCTGGAGAAGGGAGTTTAAATCAACCCTTGATCTTTGACTTCTTTTACAGCCAAAAATGCAATCCCTGTGTCAGGCAAGCATGCTGTAGATCTTAGTGACTGTGGTGAGCACTGCAGCTCCTAACTCACTCGGGCTGATTGCTGCACAGCCACAGCAAAGCCTCCAAGCAGACTGCTGGTGCCTGGCTCCAGATCCTCAGCAACCAGGACTGCCACAACCCTGCTGACAACCGAGCTTCTGACCCCACCTGGCCATCACCAGAAGAACAAGCCCACAAAAAAGGGGCTGCAAAAAGGAGAAAGGGAGATGGAGAACATAACTGGAAAACCCACATCAGAACACACAAGTCAACAAAGCACCAAAGACACCCACCATCACAGCATCATAAACAAGGGCTTGTAAGAGAAGCTTCTGCCCTGTGCTGGAAGGGAGCTTCAGTGACCCATTGACAGCAGAGAGAGGCTCTTTGGTGATGGTGTCCCCGTATCTGGTGATGCTGTTTGTCCAGGCCTGGTTGGCTGATTTATTCCATGAAGACTGCAGGACAAAAGTGGGAGGAGAAAAGATCCGGTTATCACAGACACAGTTTCTTATCCTCATACACCTCAATGAGAAGCAGCTTGAAAAAGCAAAGTGTAATCTGGGAAAATACCATAAACGTGGAGGACACTTCTGATAGCATCAAAATAAAAATGCTCAGCAATGGACTCACACAGTCACTGCCTTAGAACTGGGTTTATTGCTGTTACGTGGGCTGATGCAGAGCACAGGGATAAAAGATGCCAAATGGTTCACAACTGGTTGCATAAGGGGCTTTCCACTGATTCTCAAATTGTGAGGCCAACAGGTCTATCATGGTACAGACATCATTTATAGGTCCACTGGAATCAGCTCCCTGCAAAGCTGCAATAGCCCGGAGCAGAACAAGCCTACTGAGAAATACCACAGAGCTGGGAAGGGACAGGGAAATCTGGAGCTGAATAACCACAGTCTTTGCTTTAGCACAAGTGATGCTCCACAGCACAGAAAAAGATCCTCACCTGTGGGCACTGCCTTGTGTGCTCTAGTAAGAGCTGGAGATTCTACTAAACCACTTGCTCTGCAGCACAGACAAGAGCTCCTGCTCCAAGCCAGGACTTGGGAAAACACTCTGCCATTCCCCATCAACACAGAGGCACAAAATCAGGGGCCTTAATTTTGTTTTAATTTTTTTTTTTTTTTTTTTTGCAACAGGCCACCAAGCAATTCTTAGCTCAGCTTTAAATCCCCTGGGCAACCAGTGTTACCTTGTTTGTAGATCTAATTAAATTATATGGGCTGAACGCAATTTGTTCTGGGTTCTTTCAGCTTCCCCTTGCAATAAACTGTTGAATGCACACCTCTGTGTATGGGAAATGTGTGTCTTTAAGAGCTGAAGTTATTTAACAGCTCAGACTATTAGTTCACAGGCAGAAAAGTATTTTCTTTCCAGGTTTCGATTTTATTGGGCTGTCCTGCATGTACCTGAGCTGAGCCTTGCTAGTACTCACATACATCTACACATACACACACACTCAGGTTTAAGGACCACACAGGCCCATTATCTCTGGCCTAGTTCCACAGATGTTACACGTTGTGTGGGTAGAAGAGAGGCTGATGCAAAGAAGAAGAGGAGAAAATCCTGATCTGATGACAGCGAGTGCACACATGCACACAGAATACTGGTGGTGTGAGCACAATGGCTGTGGAGCGTGAAGACACACTGCATGTCTGTTCAAACCCACTGACCCTCTATTGCTCACTGCCAGCAGGAGAAGCCCAGGTTCCTGCTCTGCATATGTGGCTGCTCCTTAGGCCTCATCTACTCCAACAACCATCAATGCAGCGCGAGTCCAGCCGAGACAGCGAGGAGATTTCTGACATCAGCCTGACCTTGGGTGAGTCATTTGACCTCCTTGTGCCTCAGTCCATCTGGCTGAAAATTAGGTAGAAATACACGACCAGATGTTGTGTGTGAGCCAGGCATTCCTAAGTCAGCTATTTAGCAAGAAGCAAAATCTACCTCGTGCTGCCAGGGCTGGCAGAAGGACACTGAAGTGCTCGTGTATGTGCTGAAAGGCGGCCAGAGCTGCTCCCAAGCCCTCTGTCCACCCTCACCCAGGCACCCAAATGGCTCAACACCTTGCAGGAGGCAGAGCCATGTTACATCCCAGCACCACCCCCAAGTCACAGGAGCTTTGCTGCTGCCTCAGGAGCAAATTTTTAGCAAACAAATAGTGAAAGGCCTCATTGATATGCCAACACCCTGCAGAACAGTGATGTCCAAGCCCAGTGCTGTGACTATCAAACATTTGCTAATTTAGATGTGGATGCTTGAGGCAGTGTCTTTTCCATTTCTCTCTCAGCAATCCTAACAATATATTCTGAGCCAAAAGCCTTCCCTAATTGCTCTGTTTCTAAGTGGACAATCATTAAATTACGCTTTAATAGCGAGAAATCAACCAAGCGATCAGAGAGAGCTCACAATAAGGAATATCTCCACATGCGAGTGCTCAAGGAGCGTGTTCAATTTGCTTCTGCTGCCATCTGAAAGGCTTTCTGCAGCTACATCCCTGACTGATGGCTTCTGTGCCTCTTCCAAGGAACATACGTTACTGAGCAAATACTGCCTGGAAATTTCAGCACTGAACCTACACAAATCTGCACACATGCACCAAATGTGTGTCCTGTTAGAGATGTCTGCATGCATATTTGCCATCAGAGAGATCTGAGCATCATACGCAGACACACACACAGAGCAAACTTGAAAACCTTCTTGCAGGCATCTTGTGAATACCAAAAAACGTGGAAAGAAACAGGCAGCTCTACTGCAATCCCCCATGGACCATCTGTTAGCGGAAATGTCAATCTGCCATGTTTACATAGGTTTTGATGACTCTGGGAACAGCCTGTTCAGCTCTGGCTGAAATTGGCTGCAACGAAGAACAAACTTGTTTTGTACCAGTTTGCAACTTTCAACAAACAGAAAAAACCATCAGCCACACAACATGGCCTGTGTCCCACATGTTGTTCGAGCACATTATGTTTGAGAGGGGAAAAAAAAAAGCAAAAGACAAATCTCTCTTGGGGCTTAGTCTCTAAGGCTGGGCAGCAGCAATTAACTCTAGGACTGTTTTCATCACAGACCTGAAGAAATCCTGTGTGCCTGAAAGCTTTGTTGCTTTTTTAAGTAGCATTTTTTGGTGTAATAAATGATACTATTTCTTTTTACTCAAGGGGAGTAAAAAGTGGGTGGCTGAAGGAAGGAAATGTTCTCTTGGTTTTTACAACAGAGTAATGAAGGCAAGGAGCAAGGAGTGTCAGTCTAATACTAATTTAAAGAGGGAAAAATCTCTTTGTCAGTTCACTGCAAACACAAGAATGAAAACTAATAAAAACATCTTCCAATAAAAGACATTTCCATTACAGCTAAATCCTTATCAAAGCAAACAAGCCCTGTCATTTTAGCCTTTTTATAGAAACTCCAACTGGTAAAAACGTGACTAGATCATGTTACCTTCTCAGTGACAAGTCATGATTTGATGCAAATATATGAGCTGAGAATGAACACACAGCTAAAGTTCAACTTGAAACCTTCCCTGTTTTTTTGAGGATGGTTATATAAAGTAGCTTGAAGTCCTGTGCAAAATGAGGCTGGGGACATTTCAAATGTGCCCAGCCTTTGAGAGTGGTGCAGCAGAGAGAAAGGATTCATTGCTGCACAACAGTGGGTGGAGTGGGAAAGCTCCGGGTCACGCAAACACGGCAACATCCCCGCGAGCAGCTGGGATGCAACACAACACAGACCTCTCCCCAGCAGATAAAGGAGTCTCTGCTCACTGTCACCAGGAGCACAGCTCTTGTCTGAGGCTTCTCAGAAAACGCTGGGACTTCTTTTCCACGCAGAAAAATTTCAACACAAAAATGACAACCCGGGTAGATCTAAGTTCCCTGATGTGTTACCGCTTCTGCTCTCCGAGTCACGGGAATGCTTTGTGGGAAACGCAGTCCTGTGGGAAGGAGGCCCACAGGGAAGGAGCAGGGCAGCAAGCAAGGAAGGCTTCAGCTCACAAGAAGCACAACAGCAAACATTTCCAAGCCAAAATGCTTGGGTTTGGCTTCATTCAATGAAAAGATGAAGTCTTCCATGGAAAGCAGATGCTTTTTAACATTCTCCCCCACCCTTTAAATTGCTTGGCCCACAAGCAGCAGTGACAGAAATGTCTGGAGCAGAGCCATTTTATCATCCTCAGTCCATCTGTCAGAGGAGACAGAGCTGCATCACCATAGCCCGTGCATGACAGTGTCATTTATAATGGGGCTACTGAGGGCATCAGTCTGGGGGGTGCTTGCAAGGGGAAGAGAGTAAGAGAGGAAAATCACTTGTCAGTGTATTTAGAAATCCTTGTGTGTGACCACGGGAAACACACATACAGGAAGGAAAATGGACCACTGAATGGCCAAGTGGAGCTGTGAACATTCAGAGGGGTGCTGTGCTGACACCTTGGCTGCAGTAGCACCTTGCTGTCCTGCAGGCAGGGACAGGGGGGCCAGGAGGTTCCTGTGGGACTGTTCCACCTTCCACTTGCACCGTCGTTCTGCACCTCCAGCACTGTGTGTAACAGCTGAAGAGCAATCACTGCCCTAAGTTCGAAGGAACTGATGATCTTGACCTGGAAATGACCAAGGGGACATCTCACAACCGTTGCCCACAATTCTTTGCAGTTCCAATCTCAGGGTTTTTAAAGACTTCCTGCCCTCAGTCTGTTATCCAGTCCCCACACCTGCGAAACAACATTCACTCTCTTCTGACTCCATATGGCATGAGGACAGCCCCTTCTTTGTGTCTGTCTAACATGGAGCCTCCAATCTCCATTGGAACCTCAGGCTGCCACATGAATAAAAACAATAAAGAATAATCCATGGAATGATAAATAATGAGCCAGCATGGGAACAGCCTGCAGGCACAGAGCAGCCAATGCAAGTGCCAACCAGCCAACACGAACCAGGTTTCAGGAGCGTAACCTGAGGACAGAGGGACAAGCAGGCAACTGGAGGTCACAGCTACACAAACCTACTCTGCAGTGACAGCAGCTTCAGCCCAGGGGTCTGTCCCAGCCAACATCCCCAGCTCTGTGGTGACATGATACGCTGCTAAACAAAAGGGATCCTTGAGACATTTCTCACTCCCTTTTTTCAGTGAATAGGACTGCAAGTCACAGTATCCAACCTAGAACACCCTGGGGAGCTTCCCCTTGCCAGGCTGGACAGGAATTTCCTTCCACAATGATTTTCTCTTTTCTGTGGCTCTCTTGCATTCCTTGCCATGGGTTTTCACAGCCCCAGCTTCACACAGCATGAGAGAAGAAAAGAGAGGGCAACAAAGGCAGCTGGTCACTGCAGGGTGCAAAGCTCCCACAACACTCTGTTCCAGGCAGGGTCCCTGGGGGTTTCCAGCTTCAATGGATGCTGGGGGAAGCTATTTGCAGCACACAGGACACCCACACTCACTCCACAGCCTCGACTAGTGGCATTTTATGTATAAGCAGGGACATGCACACACTCACAACTTCTCCTGACTTGATTTACATCCACAGTGGGCACCAGGCATGTGTGCACCACTCTGGCCACGTACCTGAGACCTGCCCAACCAGGTAACATCACATCACCAGCCAGACATGAGGCCTGTTGGCCACTGCAGCATAAAGGCCATATTCTTTTCACACTTGATTATACACATCAGAGTACAGAAAGGAAGCAATGGTGCTCAGGTGGCACTTGCAGCAGGAACGGGGCAGTGCAGGGAGCAGGGTCTCCTGCGTGGGAGCACATCTCCCTCCAGTGCCCGCTCCCAGCAACAACAGCCTGTTGCTCCCGGCCACCACTCCATCTCCTCCACCTGCCAGGTCACCGTCCTGGTCGGCACGGGTGACAACGCTGCTCTCCGGGTGGCTGCTTCCCAATGACCCTTGCTTCCCAATCCACATCCATCAAAAAAAAAAAAAAAATTCCTCAGTGAATTTATCTCTCAGTGGCCTTTACCCATTCAATCATGGAGACCCTACAGCCAGAATTGTCCATCTCCCCAAAGCTCTGGTCTGTGACTGTAACTCTGCTGCTGGGCACTGCTCACTCTGAGGGCCCCAAGCTCTCAGGCTGAGCCTTGAGAGGCCAGGCCTTGGCACTGCCCTCTCCAGCCCCTGCTTTCCACATACACAAATCTTGGTGTAAGCCCTTGCAGGCAGGATTGCTGCTCTGGAAGAGAGATCTGGATATGCTGCCCCCAGAAAGGCCTCACAAAGAAGGGAACTGGCCCCCACCCTGACCTGTTCTCAGGGGTAAGTCCCCATCACTGAAAACATTTGTTCCTTATTTAACCAAAAGAGCTGTAGGAAATTCCTCACAGTCTTCGGCTTGGGTCCAGACAGGAGGCCACATTCCACCAAAATCCATAGATGTGGCTTGGCTGCAAACAAACAGCCTCTCCTTCAGCTCAGCACTGATCTGCCACAGCACGCAGGGATGGCCACGGGCACGGCTTCAGCTCACAGGCTACTAAAGGCAGCAGAAGACTTTGTGTTTCCAAAAGATCACATCTGCACTGCCTCTAGCAGCACGGACAGGGCTTGTGGTCAGCCAGGTACCTGAACTGACCTTCCCTCCAGTGACACACGAGCACATCATTGATGCAAACGTGAAATCCCACATGCTCACAATGCGTTTGTTTTACTGAACCTCCTAATTACTTTACATGCTCTCCCAGGGCTACAAAGAGAGACATAAACAGATTAACTAAATTAGGCCAATTAAAGGTTCCCTAATGGAATGAAATGTTTCAGGCAAGCTTGAAAGAGGAAATGGGCAGGGAGGAATGAAAGACAATGCAGTGTCAGGCAAACCAAGCAGGGCAGGAAAAGACTACTTCAAAAAATAAGGTTCACAAAACCCCTACAATTTCACCTCTTGTTTATCTTCAAGAGTATTCCAGCGAACACACTATTTATGGAGACAGCTCCTTTCAGTACAAGCAAAAGAGAATCCTGGAAGGCCACATGTCTGGCTCCAGACATCACACTTCCTCCCACCATCCACATGCCACAGCAACAGGAATACCACAGCTTTCTGCAGCACCAAGTTTGGCAGCAGCTTCTTAGATTGAGGGGGTCACTGTCCCAGGAGATGAAAAGGGGTGGTAGATGACACAGGGATACCAAATTAGATCCAACAGCCAAGGCTGACCCAGTTAAGTTTTACAGAGAGGGGAAATGTGTGACTGCCCAACACCAGCCTGCAGCCACGACTGCTGGCACTGCAGAGCCAGGACAGGATCCCATCCTGGCTTCCCAGCAGCCACACACCAAACAAAGGCTCTTGCCAAGGATGGGAGCCCAGTCACCATGTGGATGGGTCCTTACCTTCCTCTTCCCATGAAAGATGTCCTCAGGGAGGCTCGTGTGGATGAGACTGTGCACTTCTGTCAGCTCTGTGATGTCCCCCAGGGGCAAGGGCGCATCCTCCGGGTGCGGGGACATGAGGGACTCGAGCTCATGTGAGTCCAAGGTGGCACTGGGAGAGGCCACCCCTTGCCTGCTCCGGTGGTAATACGTGTGGTTGCCAGCAGCCTGGGAATCCAGGCCTGGTAGGGCCTCCCTGAGGGAAAACAAGCAAGAGCTGACATCTCAGCTGGTCCTTGTGGAAGCAACTAGGCCCCAGCCCTGCCCTGCCACTCCTGGGGATATTCTTTATCCACATCCCACTCTAACGCCTTTCACTGCAGATATATCTTTGCACCACCTTGATTAATGCCAAGGCTCAGACAAATCCCACTGTGGGATGCAAAGCTCTCCCTTTGCCAGCAAACCCCAAGGGCAGGAGACACCATGAGTCCCAGCACGAGCAGGTGCTCACCAACCCTGGCCCGTGGGAAGCTGGGTCGCTCCTCTCACCTCTGCTTTACAGGTTAGACATGCAACAGAACAGAAAAGTTCAGTGGCCACATTAGGATGAGACTTCAGAAGCTGTTTGTTCCTAGTCCTGAGATCTGCTGTGAGCTCAAAGCTCTTCTGAACAACTAAGCTGTTAGGAGCAGGGCATTTGCCCCCAGGGTTGTGGCTGGATTCAGACCCCTGGGATAGCAGGGGGCTTTGGGCTGCGTCCAATTCTCCTTAAACCAGCCTGTCACTCACTGGGAAGTTTTTCATCATTTTCCCAGCTGGAAGTTAACAAACCATTTCCAAACATCCTTAGAGCTGTGCAACCTCAGAAGCAAAATACTACCCACACTAAAAGACACAGGTAATAAACTGGTTCTTCCATTTTCTTGGGGCTTTTTCTTTCTCTGAAAAAAAAAAACCCACTAGTCTAAGAATGCAAATTGAAGAGAAACTACTGAGAAAATAAATTAGTGAAAAGATTATACTAAATATGCTCCTTATCCATTCACAGATCCAAGTTGTGCATTAACTGTGTCCTACACTGTATGCCAAGCAGCCCAGCTGAACAGGGGACGCAGCTCACAGTGTTTTTGTCTCCTTCCACAGCAGCGTCCTTCACCTGAGGTGACACCCACCTGTGCTTGCTGTTGCGGAAGCTGGCACACATGCAGAATAGAATGCAGAGCAGCCCCAGGCACACCCCCACGATGATGCCCGTCACAGAGTGGATATCCAAGACATCTAAGAGGGCAAGGAAAGACAGCCACATCATTCCAGCTGCTAGCAGGAAGAAGGTACAAAGCGTCTCACGTTCAGAGAAGCACCAGCTGTACTAAAACAGGTTTAAAAGGTCCTTCTAACCCAACTGTTCTATGGTTCTGATTCTATACACATAAAACAGTAAGATTCCTTGGCAGTGACAACTGAGAGCAACTTAAAGCAAACTGGCATCTATGCATATTCATTAATGTCACGCTACAGCAAGATGCAGGTTGCACGTGCCCTTCCACAGGAACCAGGATAGGGAAGAGATGAAGTTTGGCTGTGGGATGGGTTCTGAAGCTGCACATCTGAGAGCTTTGCTGTGATCCTCTGCACTGCCCTGCAGAGAATACTATCTCGCATCCTACTCAGCATCACCAGGCAATTGCTTGGCAAACAGAAATGTCACTGCTGACAAATCACAGTCTCCAGCAATGCAATTCCTTTCCTGCCCTGGGGTAAGGGTGGAATTCATACCAGACAGCTTCTCCCGGAGGGTGTGCACATCCTTAACGTTGGAATAGGGACCGGATCCCACCACTGTCTTTGCTCCCATCTTGAAGAAGTACCTGGTATCACTTTCCAGGCCATGCACTTCAGTGCTGAAGATGTTTCCTGACCAAAAGCAAACCAAAATAGGTTTAAAATGTGCTATTTCAAGAGTATTGAGATGCTGCAGCAAAGCAGCTGTGGAACTGCTGGATCCTCAGAAGTGAGGGATTTTGTGGCATTTTTGTGCATTTCATACACCTTTTCAGTAATAATGAACTTGCTACTTACAGATCCGACAATATAGACTGCTCGTGATCCTGCTGGCACATGTTTTTCTAGGAATTACTGGCTGCCAGCCTGTATCTGTGGGATATTTCCTGGATGATAATGGCTATTTCAGCCCCAGACACGTATGATTTCACATCTCTCAGTAGCCATGTCCCTGGATTCTCCACTATGACCACGTCTAGCATATGCTTCAAGAAAACTGGCAAGATGAGCTCCTGAATATTTGTCTGTGCTCAAAGTGAGGCAGAAATAGGGGCAGCAGGACTGAGCAACCAGGGCTCCAGAGGCAGAGAAGGAGGCAGGAGGACCCTGGGGTGTTACAGTACTGGGAAGAGGCTCACCTTCCCGCGTCAGCAAGGTCCACATGTCATCTGGCTGTGTGTTGTTGGCATTGTACAGGATGAGATACTCCACAATGATGCCATTGGGCTCCACAGGTGGGCACCAGTGCACCTGGACAGCGTAGGGGTTGAGAGGGTGCAGCCGCAGGTCAGACGGAGGAGTGGACGGGCCTGGCAGAGACAAATAAAGACCCAGCCTGAGCAGCAGAAAGAGGAGCAGGGCATTTGCCCCCAGAGGGCCTCCCACCATGTACTCAAGGCCATCAGAGCTTAGAGAGAGTCTAAGATCACATCTCTCCGGGTTATACTGGGGGGATCTGATAGAGACTCAAGGAAAGCCAGGAGAAATGAGGATTTGGTTCCCACAAACACTCACGGTCGGGCAGGGTGAAGCGCTCCACCACGCTGCCAAAGGGCCCATCGATGCCAACACCGTTGGACTGAACAGCAAACTCATACCTGGTGTAGGGCTTCAGCCCACTAATGAGAATGTCTTCATCTGAGCTGGAGAGAGAGGACACAGCACGAGGCCATGAACACCTGAGAGTTCTCCCATGTCACCCTGACACCTCACCAGGAGCACTCAAAGAGATCATCCTAACTCTGACAGTATTTGATTTTCCACCTAAAGCTCCTGCAGCCATGTGAATGCAAGAACACTCAGCTCCCAGGGACAGAGTAAAGCAGTTCCCAGTCCCCAAGACCATTTCTGATGTACTTGCAGGGAAAAGTTGAAAACAGCCTGGTTAGAGGCTAAAAATGGGCACAAGTATTCAGATGTAAAATACATCCCCAAATTATTAAAACTGTTTAAACTCCAGCAATTTATAGCCCTAACTTGTGAGGACCATCTCACAAATCATGAACACATGATTGTACCCAGTTGTTAACAAGTGTGTAAGGTCTAACCACAGCAAAAAAGATGCAGAGACCAGTAAATGATTCCTTAGTATTCAAGTCAAGTCCCACTGCCACATCTCGGCAGTTCTGAACATTATCTGTGACCATGGCAGATATTCCAAGCATATGAAACATCCAGGATTTTGCTAAGTTCTGGAAATTCCATGCAGCCTCCACCTGCCCTGTATTCATTCCTGAGATGAACAACACATGGCAGAGGAACCCCTGGCACCCCTCTTTACCTGGTGTAGTATGTCACCAGAGAGGCGTTTTTCAGGCCCCAGGGGCTGAAGCGCACGGTGTAGTTGACAATTTTGACTGTTGTGAAGTCAGGTTTCTTCCAGCGGAGCCATATGGAAGTTGAGCTGTTGGACTCTGCATAGACTTGGACTGGAGGCAGTGGAGGCCCCTTCTGTACAGGGGGATCTACGGTGCAGCACAAAAAGAGATGTGGAGCTGTACATGACAGTAGTGCCACTCACACTTAGTAGAAGAACAGCCCTAATGAGAAGGGGGATATTTTGCTCCTTTCTCTCCTTCCAAATTCCTCTAATGCATTTTGCAATGCATGTCAAAGAAGTTCCCTTATGCTATGACCTTCCCTATTTCGGTATTGTCCTTTTAGAAGTTCATCTTCTGTAATCCCTCTAATCCTTCCTCTGAAACCACATGCCCAACAGAAGAGACAGACAACAATTGAAGGACATTTCTCACCTACTGCTGTCGCAGGTGCCTTTTCTGTTTTGCCCTTCCAAACCACCGCATAGCCATCTTCATGCTTATTGAATGCCACCAGCTTCACCTCATACAGTTTCCCAGGAGCTGGAAAAATCAATCAGGGTTTGCCTTGGGTTATTTTTGTCACCAACCTTCCCCAGTCAGACATGTTTTCTTTGATCCCACCAGCTTTTCTCACCATCCAAGAAAGTAGCTTTAACACAATAAATACATTTTTGTTACCTTATACCTAAATAAATATCACCTAATACCCAAATTACAACAGCGGGTCCCCTTTGCACTTACAGGCTTCCCACACACAAACATTGTCTCACAGCTGGTGTATGTTATCCACACAGCTGCTCTTTGGTTCTCCCCTTGCTTTTGACAGAAATTATCAGCAGGAAATGGACTTGCCCCAAGCCCTTGAGGGTTGACCAGTGTCCTGGCCTGTTAGCACATCCACTCAGGATCTCTAGATCTTCCTTCCTTTGCAAACCACTAAAGAAACCTACACACGCTGACTCCTCTCTCCACCATGGAAGTGACTACACTGCACTGTTTATTCCTGAGGACATTCTCTCCTCCCCCAAAATGCACCTCCTGTTTCTGAAGTCCTTTCTGATTTATTCACTGCTGTGAGGATCTTCCTCCCAGCAAGTCCTCAAATGCCCTGTTAAGTCACTGGCAGCCTTTATTGTACGGTGTCTATTTTGCCTCCACAGCAGACTTTCCCAATCTGCAATTAGAAAAGCAACTGTGCACAGAAAACCCACACCAAAAACCTGAGGGTCCTCATTGCACACTCTTCCCATAAGAGAGCCTTGCACTGTGGGGAATCTCAAACTAAGCTACAGGACAGGGCACTCTGTATCCAAAAAGTGCTGCCCTGGTCCAAAATCTACTTCCCTCTTTCCTCCAGCCTTTCATCAGCTGAAATACTCCTCTGCTGTAGCATCTGAGGGGTTTTTTAATGGAGATGTTTAATCAAAGAAACAACTTGGGAAATATAAAGTTCTCAAAGAAGACACTCCCTGAGCCAGTCCTTCAGGAGCTCAGCCAGAGCAGTCCACACTGCCTTTTGCTGCCTTGGCTGCAGCACATTGATGAAGTTTGTTAATTTGGGACATGCCTCTTCATTCCCTGCCCTCACAGATCACTGCTCTATTTGCCAGACAACGTAAGCAGAATGAAACCTTTCTTATTGATGCCAATTTTATTATTACTGCCCTGATTACGCTCCCAGAGGCTGATGGTACCAATTACCAAAGGCTTTCTCTGCTCTACAACACATGCTTGCACTCAGAATATAAAAACAGTTCAGCCACATTTTTGTCCCCCAAAAGAATCCTAAAAGCAAACAGAGTTTTGTCTGCCTCCAAGACAGCCTGATCTGCATTTCCACACTCTCCAGCCACACAAAAATGTTTTGAAACCATACAAGGGGGATAAGACCAAAGGGCACTCAACCTCCAAAGGGCTGGGATGACAGGCTCAGTGGAACAAAGAACCCCCAGCCAATCTCTTGCCAGGACCAGACTCTGCTTCTGCCTGAGCTTTGGGCTGGGCTTCACTGGGACACGAACACGTCGTGGATTGTGCAATCCAAAACAATGAGGAAAAGCTCACAGATGTGATGCAGCTGTGAGCAGCTCCTGTTGGAGAACGGAGTGAAGGAAAGGACAAGTCCTCTGCCTCCATCCCTGGGCAGGATCAATACAGCGGCTGCTTACACGAGGCACCAGGGGAGCTTGACTATGAGATCAAGCACCACACATCCTGAAAATAGGGGTATTTTGGATTTCTCAGTCAGAGGATTGGCTTCAATTTTTATACATAGGCCCAGATGTTCAAGCTCTTAGAACAGGCAGACATAAAACTCTATCAAGCTGTCAAGAAGCTGGTAGGCAGCATGAAAACAGATGTATTTTGCTTCATTCCATCATACATTAAATATAAGCAGAATAATCTAGTCCAGATCATTTCAAATCACTAATCTGGATGGCTGCGTAATATACCCAATATGCTAAATATGTTGGTTGATCCACTCAGCATTTCAAGGTGTTCATATTGGCCAGGTGCCATAAGCCATACTTTCCTTTAAGTGGAAAAACACGCTGATTTCTAGGGAGTTACTTCCAGAGGAATGCAATCTTCCTTCAAGGGAATGTGGAAGACAGGATCAGATCCCTGCCATTTATTTTTCATATAAATTATGGCCCTGATAGTTGTACATCAGTACAGAGAGTAAATGCTAGAACATCGATGGAAGTCACTAAGAATTCCTCAGGGAAAAGTCCTCCTGGTGATGCAGGAAAGCTTCCTTCTGATTTTGTGGACTCATGAAATTGCTGGATTTCCTGCATGCCCTTGACCAGCTGCCCACCTCTCTCACAGGACTGCAGCACATACATCTCAGATAAGACACAAGGTACCATTAGTGACACCATTCTAAGAAGACATGGCTTGTTCCAGAGACAAGCACGAGATGAGAGAAGTCTTCTATTTCAAGCCACACTTCAAACCAAGACAAGGCAAGGGGCAGAGCGTTGGCTTCACTGACACTTCAGAACTGTGGAGCCAAGGGACGTGGAGTGACCACTCTGGACCTTGTCTGCACTGACATGGAAAGCACATCTTAGCTCAGCCTGTTATTCCCAGTGCCCAACCTGGGATTTCCTGACACCACTTCAAACAACAGAACAAGCTTCCTAGAGAGGTGGTTGATGCCCCAAACCTGTCAGTGTTTAAAAGACATTTGGACAGAATTTGCTTTAATTTTTGGTCAGCACTGAGGTACCCAGGCAGTTGGACTCAATGACCATTGTAGATAATCCCAAGAGACAGTGTTGGGTATTTGTTTTCACAGAGGGATCTTAGGAGAGGTTTCCAGTGCTGTGCTTTCCAGGCAGACATCCATGAGCTGGGAAATCCCCCAGCTAATTCCCCCTCAGCCCCGATCACATTAGGGCTGCCAGCCCTACCTGAGACCACTACCTGCTCTGCCTACAAGCTGCAGCCCTAAGTACCTGCACAGGGCAGTTCCGTGCTGTAAAACTAAACCCTTCTAAATCCCAACCACTCCTCCTTGCTTCATGTGCAGACCCCCTGCCTTCCTCAGCACAGCCAGATTCCTGACCCTTCCTTTACTGTACACGTGCAGGAGCACATCATTCAACAGCACGAGGGGAGCAGAGGGAACATCCTGGGCTGGGAGAAACCCGAGGCTGCACTCCTGACACAGCAATAGCCGATACACAGCCGCCAAATCACACGGAAACCATTAGGGCTTGACGGATGCCCAAATTCAAGGAAGTAATTACAGAAGAACAAGCAGCCTTCTCAGCATCATCATGACAGAGCATTTGGAACCAATTCAGCCCACTCCGAGCCCCTTCACCGACTGACTTGCCAGTGGTTGGAGCAGCGCGTGATGATGTTCACATGTGGTTTCCTCCGCGCAATAATTATAAACCTAAACTCCTCAGAGAAACTCATCACTGTTAACACTCTCAGTGGCAAGATGGCTGAGACAGAGCTGGGAACCCACTTAGAGATGGCACAAACAGTCCTTCCAGGTGCTGCAGCCTAGCCTTTACACTGTGCATAATATATATGCTACAAGTGTAAGATGAACCAGCATGACACACATGCACCCTACAGTCTCCACTCACTGGGCAGTAAACAGGGATGAAGCATAAAGTGGGGGATGGAAGAAGTCTAGGAAGCAGAAATCCTCTTTCAAGGATGCATCTGCCATGACTCTCTTCTCTCTCCATCCTGTATCAACGGGCAAATCAATTAATTCATACAATCAGATTTTAGGAACATAATCCTTTGTGGGAAATGCCAAGTATAGTGAGCCACACAGGCAGGTCTCACTGCTGTTCAAATGTTCTTCAGTCATGGACACTCACTCTTCCATCCCTTTTCCCTTAGTGGGATGTGGAGGAGAATAATGGGGTAAAATTAGTATGGTGTCAATTATCCCATCTCTGTGTTTTAATACAGAGAGATTTCAAATACCATGCAATTATGGAGCTCCTTAGAAACAGACAGGGAAGGAGAGATCATTGTCCTGACTGGAGATTTCAATCTAGGCACTCTTAATAGTGACACAATAAAAACACTAATTAATTAAGAACCACTTGTTAGCATATACTAAGTATATTGGTAACCCTTGGTTAAAATCCTTGCTAAATTGGCATCAGAAATTTCTGTGCTTTAGACACTGCTCAACACAAGCCTCAAGAGCCCCACACCAGAAAGGATTTTGGATGCTCTTAAAAAACCTCAGGTGGCCCTGGCCCTACGTATCTCCAGCCAAGCAAACAACTGAGCCTCTTGGGAGCATCCTGGGATGCTACAAAATGCAAGAGACAAGCCCTGGGTTTCCACACCAAGTGCTAGGAAGATGCAGCCGGCTAACCTAGTCGAGTCAGCTCATACTGCTTCACTTTCTTCTTTAGTTTTATGGGTCCTACGTCCCAGCTCTCATCTTCAGCACCATCCAAAGAGCTCTCATCACTGGACTCCTCTGGGCCCACCTCTCTGTAATAGAGCTTGTATCCAGATATCTGGGCATGGTTGGCTGGAGGCTGCCACGTTATCAAGAGAGACTCCATCTTCGCTCGGACTTTTAATTCTGTCGGGGCAAATGGGACTGGAAGAAGAAAAAGAAGACAAGAGAAAAACATTCAGCCATACGTCTTTATTACCCTGATCTACTGAATCCTCCCTGTCCTCAGTAGTGGGGGAAGAGTGTGAGGAAAAGGCTGTCCTGAGTGGGATGTCTCCACTCCTTGACAGGGGAGAGTGGGACAGTCACACTCTACCACTGACTTTCCCAGCTGGGTGATACAGGAAACAACAATGTCACAAAACCACTATGAGGGCTTCTCAATGTATTCTGAGATATCACCATCTTTAACCACTGCTGGAGTCTGGCACGGACTTGGCTCTGTTTGGCAGAATCATCTATTCACTCCCAAATGTCATAATATTGGGATCTGGAGTTCTGTTTGTTTATTTGCTTTTTTTTTTGTTTTTAAGAACTTTCACAGCTGCGATGAAGGGTGCAAAGCCCCACTGCCCAGGCAAGCGGTGAGATGTACAGGGGCTGCTGAGAAGCAAGGTGAAGGTGAGCACTTTGGTCTAACAAAAACCAATGGTTGTAATTCCCAAAGGAAAGCAAGTCTCTCTGAAAATGCCTTTAGTTCTCCAGACCCTGCCCCAAATCCCAGGCATGCCCCAGCCTCCTACCATGTGTCTGGTTGTCTCTGTCAGGAGTCCGATGCTGGGTCCACTCGGAAGGGGCCCCGTATCCCACACTGGTGCTGGCTGCGATCCGAACTTTGTACACTTTATTGGGATGGAGCGAGTAGAGGGTGATCTGGGTCTCATTTCCACCCACTTCAATGGAGGTGACCTGATCTGCTGGAACCAAAGGGACACCACTGAAAACAGGGATTTCCCAGCCAAAGGGAAGTACAGCTGAGCAGCCACAAGTCTTGTTACCCCTTTGTGGTCTGCACAACCTGGGCCGGCTTGGCTTTGCCCAGAGCAGTCTTATGCCACCAGGAAAACCAGAACTAAAGGCTGGGCAGAGCTGATATTCTGACTGACAACTCCCTTCATCACATTCCAAACTGCAGGTTGCCTTTAGCACTACAGAGCCTGCCTGGAGGGAGCTGTCAGAAACCTTGCTCTGATGATGTGATGGTGGAACATGAGCACAGCTAATAGGAGCTGATGGCATGTTCCCGTGCTTCTCACTGCTGTATTTAAACCCTCACCTTAATGTGAACCAGCCCTGTCCAGCAAAATTCACACCCTCATCCACGCCAAACAGAGGTTTTACTGATCCCTCTTCTGCCCACCCAAGTTCATAAGGGAGGTAACAGGAAATTTAAACTGAGAATAGCCTGGGATTTTCACTGTATCAACTAACTGGTTTTGTTGAAGATTCATGTAGCCTGTTTAGAGTACGCAGAGATCTTGATTTCAGCTTCCCTTGATGTTAATTCAGCCAGGAGCGCTGTCCCTGCTACGTAACAGTGTATTGCTGAGTGTGATCCCTGGATTGCAAGTGTTTCCAAGGTTTTACGATGCCACTGAGCCATGTGCAGGCTCAAGGCAAAAGAACCAGAGCCAGCAGCCACAGCACAGACTACTAATCCAGTTCAAATACATGGGAACATGTCCAGCACCTCATCACACTTGCATCCCTCTCTCAGGAAGAATCATGATCCTGGGAAGTGAGAAGCTGCAGAGCTTTGACAGTTTTAAGAGCAAATACCCAAAAGGATTTGCAAAGCAAGCACACGTGGAATTGGAACAGCCACATCCAGAAGAGGTAAATGTTACCATCCCTGCTGAACCCTGCTTAGCGTGTCTCACAATGTAAATAAAATTGGATAAAACTTGGCAATAGAGCAACACAACTTGGCCAGGATATTTGGGGTTTTTTTTCCACAAGGACCACTTTGATTAGACTCCATTTTAAGGAAATTGAAAGTATTTACCCCTCTTCCCCAAGCAGCATAAAGCTCTTGCCCCAAAACACACACAGTGCAGATGGCAGTGAAGGGCTGCTCATGTAGACATTCCTGGGACAGCACAAACATGGGTCAGGCCATTCTGCAGGGGACACAGATCCTGCACAACCACAGGAAAAGGCACCTCGAGGTGGTGTGAAGCAGCACTGCCATGAACACCAGACAGAGCCAGGCTATGAAAGGGTTCTCCTCTCTTGGGTAGAAGGGGTCCCTCTACTTTCAGCCTTGCACCACGTCCCCTCAACATCACAGGCTGTTAATACCACTGAAGCGGAGGATACAACTCTCCAGAAGTGTTTCCCTCACCTTCCTTGAGAGTGCAGTAGTCGATCTTGTACTTGGTTATCTTGCCATTACTCAGCTCGGGAGGAGGAGGCAGCCACGTCACACGGATGTCACCAGGAGTCATGCTCGACAGGGACAGCTGAGGGGCTGCACTGGGAACTGGGTAAACAACCAAGAGAAGTCAGCAAAGACCTGAGCAAGACCTCAACACATATGTGCCACCTCTCTGAGTTGGTTGGAGGCCACTACCTGGGCTCTGCCACAGCCACTGGTGACTTGGTGTCCTGGGGGAACCAACACCCCACAGCCCTTCAGGGGTGTCTGGGGAGGGCAGATGCTGGACTGCTCCACTTGCAGGCTGACCAGAGCCTGTTGGCCCCAGCCACACTGCTCCAAGGAAACTGTATCTAGGGCACACTGGGCAGGGTGGCACACACCAGCTCTCAGCCTGTGCTGTACTGTGGGGCATGAAGGAAACACAAAAGCAAATGGCTCACAGATCCAAACTGCAGCCTGGGAATGCTCATTCCCTTGAGAACTACAGCTCTGGGCTGCAGGCAGCTTTCATGCTTTCAACTCAGTCTTTCAGGCTTCAGACACACGTGGGACCACGCAGGTCACTATGTCAGGAGCATTAAAAGCACATAATGCACATGAGGTCTGCCAAAACCATCTCTGCTTGCCTCTGTCCTGCAGCCTGTCGAAAGCTGTGCATGGCCTTCCGTTGGGCAGCTGTGCTTCTGGCACTCTGCCTTTACTGCTCACAAAATGCTATGTGATAAATGGTAAAATCAACACAAACTACTGGCTCTTAAGGGATCTGACCTCAAGGCTGCTCCCACCCCTACAAATTGCAATAGAAGTTTCTTCTGAGTTGAAATCCAGTCTGGCCCAGAGTCAAGCCTGGAGCAGTATCACATGGGTTAGGTGAAAGCCCTTTGGAGCTGACTGCAAACTCCCAAAGGATTTTCATGGGCTCCACCATCAGCCAGGTTATTTTCATACTCTTCATCACCCAAGCTCATGATGAGACCAAGGTGCAGATTTAGGTTCCTAGGAGCTGCTACTACTCTCCATAGCACATTCAATGCTCACCATGAACCAGGCCCAGAACATTTTCCAGGCACCAGTACCCATCTAATTTAACGCACCATCCTCCAGGGTCTGGACAACAATGGAAGAGGATGTCCGGCTGGCTCCAAGCTGGGAATATGCAACCACGTAGAAGACATAGTTGGTATTGGGTTCCAGGTCCTTGACTTGCAGCTCAGTGGTGTCATTATTGACAGCAAACTGGTATTCCACATTATCTGTTCCTAGAGCCAAGGAAACACTGATCAGCAGGTCAGTGAACTGCCAAGACACTCCTCAAAAAATTACTTAATACACAAGGTCCACAGACTAAATCCACTTTAAAAATCACTATGTCTTCTCCAATTTCCCCAGCACCTGCACAGCCTCATATCTTGTAAGAGTTCTTTGGGCAGAACCTCCAATGCCTCAACATTAATGTCTCCATTTTGACTCAAACTCCTTAATCCATGCTGAAGCAGCTGCAGTTACCAGCTTAATTTTCAGAGAAGCTCTGGCAACAGTTCAGCAGGAGCACTGGCTTGCTGGCTGCTTGGGAAGACAGACGCCAAAAGAGCCAAGCGCCTCACTGCAGATTCTGGGTGTGGATAATTTAGTGATTCCCCCTGTACACAATGCAGCTGGTCAATTCCACTGTTAGTAATCACACTCTATGCATACAAAATCAATATGTATAAAATCAGCAGGGCCTGGTCCCATAGAATCCAGACAACTCATCTATGTGGACACACTACTGCCAATCAACAAGTTCGAATATGTTGGCTAATCCACAGGCACTGTCACCGGCAGATGCTGACTCCACGAGAAAATTCCTTTACCTGCAATGAAAAGGGAATTGCCTCACACTTGTCACTAGCTGGGAAAGGAGGTCAACCTGTGCCTTGTACCTTTGACACAGCTGTGCTGCTCAGGAAGGTGACACCTACCCACAGCCCGCTGGTAGTGCAAGGAGAAGCCGATGATCTGCTCACTGTTGTACTCCGGCCGCTCCCAGGACACGAGGACGGTGGTGCTGGAGAGGGACACGGCCGACACTTTCTTGGGAGCACTGGGCAAACCCTCCCGCACGATCACCGAGAGCTTGGCGGTGGCACAGGCCGTGCCCAGGCTGTTCTCTGCCACGCACTGGTAGTAGCCAGCATCCTCCAGGCCGATCTGGTTGATGACAAGGCTGCCGCTGCTCTGCACCTTCACGCGCCCGTTGGAGAGGATGGGCTCCCCGTTCTTCAGCCAGTGGATGGTGGGGGCTGGCTCTCCCTCTGCCTTGCACACAAACCTGGCTGTGCTGGCTCGGGTGCGGGAGATGGTTTCAGGAGCCTGGGAGATGCTGGGAGTAGCTGGGAGGAGAGAGGACAAATTAATGTGGGAAGGAGGAGGAAAAGATAGCACAGCAAATCCCTTCTCCTCCCCACTCGGTGCTATGTTTTATTCAGTAGCAGCTTTGCTTACAAGATAGGATTTGCCAGGCAGACTCTAGAGGCTTAATTTAGACTCTGTCCAAAAGGAAAAATAAATTCTGTATCAATCATGTGCTGCATCCCCTGATCCTAGGCTGTTCTCCCTGCTGGCTTCCACGATAGTGAAAGTTAATTGCTGATAGAGATTTCCAAGGGGGAACCCCAGAGAACAAGAATAAAGCATAAAATGGTTCAGTAAATACCAGGAACTAAACCCGAAATTAAAGAGGTGACACTCCCACTGAGAGCTATCCCAGCCTGGGCCTCCTGGCTCTAACCTGGCTCCCATCTTACTCAGCACAGGCCACAAAGGCCACAGACCCTTGGGGATCTCCTGGATGTTGGTCCATGCAATCCACAGCAACCTGGGTCAGCATTTCCACCTGAGAATTTGCCTGCTCTCTACTTACCAAGCACACGGAGCTCAGCTGCAGCCGTAACGAACTGCCTGGTCTGGGGTTTGTTGGCTCGGCAGACGTACACCCCAGAGTGATGGGGCTGGCTGGAAGGAATGAGGAGATTTGTCCGGCCCAGCACAATCACATCTGTGGAAATGGACTTTCCATCTGCAGGAAGAAACGTGCACAAATGTGGGAGGGAGCCCCAGGCTGCCCTTTATGAGGTCTTGTAAACAATGCCAGGACCACAGCTGGGGCATGGAGAGACCCTCAAATACCAAACCCCAGCCCAGAGGTGGATTCCTGCTGGGACACTCCTCAGTGCTTGACAGCCAGCTCAAGCCAACATTGGCTCAAGGCTTAGTTTTGCCTTTAATAATCCAAAAAGTTCTGGTTTGGATCAAAACAGTCTCTGATGCCTAGGGTGTGCCTGCAACGAGAGCCCTAGGAATAGCACATTCAAGGGAAAGCTGTGCTAACACATGGTTTGGAAAAGCTGTTGGATCGGCCTGCTGACCCCCATCACAAACACACACACCTCCTCCCCTCTCTCATTCATGCAATGTCAGCAAGACTGTTGAATCACTGACAACTCAGGGGTTCCTCCTCCTCTGTGTCCTGGATGTGAACCCAAATTTAGTGAGCTTCCTGATTGACTCCTTGTTCACAGCTTGCCTGTGAGGTGTCAGAAAGACACCTGGTTCTCCCTGGGACTCTAGTGTTTATGTCAGAGACATGGGCCATGAACTGCCTTCTCCCCATTCTCCAGGCTGGGATGCTCAGCACTGCTGAGTAGGGAAGGAGGAAAGGGCAGCTCCATATCACTGCCCAGAAGCCAAAGATGTCCTTCTACAACTTCAAGTAGCCCTGGGCTCCTCAGCATCACAGACAGGGCAGAGACTAGTGTTGGGCACTCCATATTCTCAGCACCACTCTGAGGTGAGAAACTTGGGGATATGGCACTGGTACCTCTGAATGAGTGTGCGAGACACAGCCAAGAGCTGGGGACAAGCTGAGGAAAGGCTTGGATGGGAGGTCTGGCACAAGTTTGCAGACTGGGAGAACCAGCCAACTTGTGCAGTACCTGTGCACCACCAGACCTTGTCCCTCTCCACCTGCAGAAGCACCTCTCCAGCTTCAGCTGAGCCTGGTTCTCACACAGGACAAACTCCCCACTTCCACTGTCAGCAGCTGCTCTGTCTTAGCACCATCAGCAGGGAATGTGGCTCAGAGCAGATCCTCTGCCCCCTCCCTGCATTTTGGGGGTCTTCAGATGGCCTCACAGTTCAGTGGCTGCACGCTCAGAGCAGACAATCTGCACACCCCATTTGCACTGGAGCAGTTGGTTGGAAAACTGACTCCAGATGGTAGCAATTAGCTTGCCACCAAGGTTGGCAAGAGCCAAACTGGCAACCTGGAGGTACATCCTCGGTGTTCCCCACATGACTGATGGTGCAGTAACCCAGCCTGCTCCTTAAAGAAGGCTTGGAAAGAAACTTGTGTAACTCAGAATGACTTGCACTGTTAGTCCATCCTGTTAAACTGGAGAGTCCATACAAGGAAGGAGATTGGGACCAAGCAAATGCTTGAAAATAAAGCATGGAAATAACTGGTTTCACCAAACCTTCCCCCCTCCACCCTTGTCTTCCTTCCTTACAAGAAACTTTCATAATGATAACCAGCTCTAATAATATCTACTTTACCATGGGCATCAGCAGCTTTCAGGAAAGCAGTAAGTGATCTAGCACAGGAATGCTGAGCATTTGTAATTGTGACATGCATGGGATAAACTAGAAACATTTCTACGATTACATTTCATCCTTGCTCATTTGATTTCCAAAGTGGTATCCTCCGAGGTTTTTTTGCTCCTTTTTTGTGGGGAAGAGGAAATATTTTTATATGCTATAATCACTGCCTGTGGACAAATCTGTGCTGAAAACCAACCACAATAAATGGTTACAGGGGAGAGGAGTCTTAAATCGTGACCCGGATTTATGAAAATGACTGAGAGCTTTTTCTGGGCAGAATCAACCTCTGAGCTGAGAATGTCTTCAGTCAGAGCCTCTGAAATACATCTGATGGATGTGACTCTCAGTGAAGTGACACTGGCATCCAACTCTGGACTTTGGCTATCAGCCCTGGGTAACATCTGCCAGCCCAGCTCATTCACACACCTCTGATGAGACCTAAGCAGCTCCTCGATCCTTCCATTGAACAAAACCCTCCCAGTAACACTCCCAGTCACTCCAAGGATTAACAGATTTTAGCAAGTTTTATAATCCTGCAAGATAATACAAGCTATTTCTCCAGTGCAATGGCAGATTCCACAGAATCCCCAGTAACCCTGGAGTCCAGGGAGGAGTGGCACCTGACCCCATCTCATGACCTTTACTGGTCCAGTTCACACAAGAAAGACTAATTTAGATCAAAAGGCATCCAGGCACAGGTCAAACAACTATAAATTGAACTGTGTGCTTTGTAAACTTCAAGATGTAATTAATAACTCCATTTTAGCAAGGACACCCCACACTGCAACACCACCTGTGTCATTAGGTATTGATGTTACAAGCACCCTTCCTGTCCCAGATTTTTCCACTTTTTTAGAATTTAGTATCCACAGGTTCCTATGGACAACAAAAATTTAGTCCTGCCCCTCATACTCACCTTGTCGTATCCAGGAGACAAAGGGGGTGGGATCAGCAGCTGCCATACACTCCATCACCACGCTCTCCCCAGCCACCACCGTGGTGTTCTCCGGAGCAGCGACAATGGTGACATCTCCTCCTGCTGGCTGGGAACCTAATATCAAAAATTAAAAGAGAAGTCTGTCCTTCCAAGCTCCTAGAAAAAAATAGCATGTAGAGCCCTGGCTCCCCAGCTGCGCTTCCCTGGCCAGTCTCACGTGTGTAAATGGCTTGTGCCTGGTAGAGGGAGTAAAACAGGCCTTGTTTTTACATGAATACAATATTTTTACTAAGGAAATGAACAATCTGCCCTGCAGATTTACTCTAATCATGCTGGCCCAAGTAAAAATTAATATCAGGATTTTCACATGGAAAATAAAAAGAGTTTCAACCCAGCACCTTCATAAACTGTTTCTATGTGGATGTTTGTTCATTAGATGAATCAAGACACCGCTGTCCTCAAACAGAGGAACACCAACACTCACCCTTCACCAAGGCATTGGAGCAGCTCAGAAAAAATCCAGTCACTTGGCTAAAGAAATTCTAACAGCTAAGTGCTGGACTGTAAACTGCAACACAGAGAGATCATGGCTGTGTCCTGGCCTTCACCTGAAGGCTCAGAGACTGATCAGTCATTGCACATCTGGAAGAGACGATGCTGTGTAGCTTGTACGTGCACAGACCAAGAGCCAACACTTAAATCAAGCAAGGTTTACAGGAAGGTCTCCAGGCTGCATTGCACAATGCCTTGAGAATGGGATGGGGATATTCTGCTTGAAATGAACCTTCTGCCTGTGTCTGCCCACTGCTGAGTAGAGGTTAAGGAAAGGTTAAGGAAATGCCTTTGCAGCAGCCAAATTTCTGTTGTCAGATGAAAACAACCGGAGCACTCTTGAGCAGACCAGACTGTTCATGACCCTAACCAGTTCCTCCAGCTCTCTCAAATACCTCTAACTCTGGGGAACACTTTTGTTGTTGTCCTCATGAAGGGAGAAATAACTGTAGAGGAGTCATGTAGTACCAGTAACACTCAGGCCTGCAATGAAAGTTAGTGGCAGCAGGTCTCAAACAAATAAAAGCAGGACCTTTCTGAACTCAGTGTATCAAGATGCTGCAGAGTTCAAAACCCAAGAGATTCAGACAAGCTCATAGAGGACACATTTACCAGTACTGTTAAATATGGTCTCATTACAGTCCTCTGCCCAAAATGTTCCTGACTGGGATACTTTGACTGGGACCCTGACTGTCAGAGAGATGTCCAAGGAAAGCACCATGTCCTCCCTGCCCAGTTTTTTCACATGCTGTCCTCTAGCACCTGCTCTGGTCACTTGTGGAGACCTTCACTGGCCATTCATGCGGCATCGAAACAACTCATTCATATCTGAATTCCTTGGGGATATAAACCAGAAGAGCTTCAGCCTCACAGGCAGAGCTGCCTGCATGGCAGGAGGCCACACAGGGCTGCACTGAATGTGCTGTGCTCAGCCCAGCCCCAGGCTTGGTGCCAGTCAATCTAAGCAGGGCAGTCTTGCCAAAGAGCTGGTTCCACACTGAAATGTTCTCGCAGTCCATACGTGCGTGAAAGGGATTTCCATCTCTAGTTACGTGAGCACAGTCAAAAGGAGCCAGCAGAATCCCTGAGGCACCAAGGGAAACCGGGAGCAAGCAGGAGCCAGTGCTTGTCCAGCAGATGGAAGCAGAGACCGAAGAGCGCCCACAGTGCCTGACCTGGGGCAGTGGCCGGACCATGCTGACCTGCAACCCCAGCCCTGGGCAAACACCAGCAGGATGAGCTGCCCTGGGGCAGGGAAGAGCCAGGCCAGCTGTCCTCCTTCCAGTGGAACGAGTATCCTACACAGAAGGGCTGGTGTGGACAGGCAAACCCAGTCTCCTTCTGGGCTGGCCAGGGTGTTGCTCCATCACATCCCCTGCTGCTCCCATGGTCCACACCCACAGACACTGTCAGCCTCACAGACAGCACGCCTGGCTGCAGAAGGACAACTTGGGGGATGGCAAATGGACAGGAAGAAAACATGGCAGACACGGATTCCGAGAACTCACTGACAAACAGATCAAAATCCTGGTCGCTCTGAACTACTGAGACAGAAAATGGGCTTAATGCAAAAACTGGCACGAGAGCTTCCACACCAGGCACGTAAGCTCAAGGATCAGAGAACCTCAAGGCTCTCTGAAAGAGAAGCTTTCTTTTAACTCTAGCTCCAGTTCAACAAAGCACTAAAATCCACAAGTAATCATTAGTCCTGCACAAGAACTGAGCACAGGGACTCCAGTGAGGCCCAGCTGGATGGGTGAGGCTGCTCTGCACATCGTTAATGCGAGGTCTCTACCCCGTATGGCACAGAGGGATGAGGCAACATCAGAAAAAGAACAAGGAGATTTCCAGACAGGATTTGGAAGGAAACACATGAAAAAGTATCAGAAACAAAGGAAAAGGTTTTTACAGCAGCCATTGCAGGGAAGGGCACCAGTGCTGGAAAGACTCTGGAGAACGCAGTAAGTTGTGATGAGCAAGCTGGGAAAAGTGGTGCAAAGGAACCAGGTGAGGAGCTGCTCTGTGCTGAGCAAGGCTGGATGAGGTCACACACCTCCACACAGCCCAGGCTCAGGCCCAGCTCACCCTGCACAGGGCTCAGCAAGCCAAATCTGCCCACCCTGGACAACAATCATCACCTGCGGGGCCATGGCAGCTTCTGATGAAAACGAGCAGCTGACACCCCACATCCTGGGAGCAGGAATATCCATGGTAGGACTTCCAGCCTTCCATGGGAGTGAGATTCTTTACCCAACACCACCGGCTGCCATGTACCTGCTGGGCAGGACATGGCTGAGACACGTCTGTGTGCAAAAAGCTGTCCTTTTCTGCACTGCTGGGGGAAAAAATAAATCTAGAGTAAAAAAGTAACACCAGCCAGATGGTAATATATTCCCTGCCAGATTTCCAAGCAGTTTTCTCTACCAAGCTTAGGGCAGAGAAAGAGAGAAGGCTCCTCAAACCTGACTTAAACACTCATCTGTTCCATCAGGTGCATGGCCCCAGGTGCTGACTGGCAAAGGCACTCTACAGGTTATAGAAGCTTCACCTGAAGGCACTTGTCCCATATCACTTGGTCCCTGACAGCTGCCTGGTAGTGCTGTCAGTCACTAGGAGAGGGATTTTACCATAGTTTCAGCCTTGAAAAACTATTGGGAAAACATATTAGTCCAGCCCCCACATCTAATTATTACTGAAAATTATCTTACAAACATAAACAGTTCTGCTTGCTTTCCCAGTGCATTCCTGGGTGTGTGTATGGATGAATGCCCCTTACACTTCTTGCACACACAAACACATTTCTCTCCAGCTTTGTATTCTATTGTGAGTCTCTCAGAGCAAGTCCACAAGTCAAGTTTCTCTTCAAACTGAGCCCCTTTGGAGCACATTTTTCCCTTGTCACCTCTCCAGGCTGGTTGGACACAATGGAAGGCAAGTTCACTCCCACAAACTGTGTTTCATTGAGGAGTTCCTGAGAACAGTACTCAGCTAACCAGGAAAACTTCCACACAGGGGATTCCAACACACATCAAAGAGCAAAACCAACGTGAGGTTTTTTGTCTCCACTGCCATTAAGACAATTTCAGGTCAAGAGGGAATATTGTCAGAACCAAAGGAAAAAAAGAGCTGCAGTTTCCAAGACATCTTTCACTGCCTGAACAAAACAGGTCACAGAATGCATCTGTGCCGTGCTGGCCGCTCTGGGGCCTTAAAAGCTTTCACAGAGCTGCTATTTAAAACTTGGGCTTTGAGATTTCTCCCCCTCTGCCAGCTTTGTTTTGTCTCTCCAAGCAGCAGAGCAGCTCCAGGCAAAAGCTTTGCACAGCCCAAGGCACAACCCATGGATTCACATCAAAATTTGCCATCACTGAGGCCTTTGTGGACTTTCTGCCCTTCTGCATCAGATGGATCAATTTTACCTTCTTTTACTGGGAAAAACACCTGTGGGGTACCAGGAATGGCTCTGGGATCACTGGGAGTAGTGCACAGAACTGAGGGAAATTCTCAGGGCATTGAAAGAGTTTGAGAAGGCAGCTCCTTCCCTGCACAGTTCATTAACCCCTGCATGGGGAGACAGCAAAGAGACTACAGACCAAGAGACCAGACTTACTGATCAGCTGCAGAAATATTTCAAAATATTGCCTGCAGTTGACTGTTTCCAAATGACTCACTACAGAGGACTTCTCAGTTTATGTGTTTTTTAACTTTCCAGTCATGGGACAGAAGAGTCAGGCCAAACTTGGGTGCTCCACTTGGTTGTACCACTGCTCACAGGCATCCCTCAGTGCCTGGAGCTGGGTGCAGGGCAGGCACAGAGGAAATACAACAAAGCATTTATGATCATGCGTGTTCTAAATCCAAAAGGAGGCAGGGAGGGGAGCACAGGGAACCTGTGAGTGGGTGGCCAGACTCACCTCAGCCCACTCCCAAGGCTGCCTGATCTCCACAAAACCAATTGTGCCATTTCACGGTGGAGGGGAACTCTGAGCAGGGATGTCAAGGGAGGCACCAAGGGGAGCTGTTTGGGACAAAGCTCAAAATGTTTATTTGAGCTTATGGCTTGAGTTATAACATTTACCAGTGATTTCCAGCTCCAAGAGTTCATAACTTGGCTCTGCCTCTAATGCATCCATAATTCAAGAGCAATCCTCTCCCGCCTCCCTGCTCTTGTTAGTGCAGAGTATCAGCAAAGAATTCAGGCAGTGCAACAGGAGGAAAATGCTTTTTGTTCAGCCAATTTGTGATGGTCGTTTGCAGTGACAAGAGGATGACTTCTTGGATGGGAACTAACACCTCTCTCCCAATTCCATGAACACCCTGCCTCGGCAAAAGTGCTGGAAGGTTAAACATGACTTGCATGGCGACACATTCAGCTCTCAGCTGTCAGCAGGTCAAGATTTGGAGATCTCCAACAATCAAGCAACAATCTTCTGTTCTGCGAACTTTCTCACCCTCTCTGGAGGAGGAGCATGAAACCTTATTCATCCCTGCGAGCCTCCTCTGGGAATAGATCCTAGCACTGAGCAGCTGTTCATTAGAGAAAGTCAATGCTGTCACTGCTGTTATTCTGCAGACAATAAAGGAGCAAATTACCCATTGCAAAGCACACACCTTCAAAAATGCAGGCACTGTGTTTGCAGAGCATGTCCTACTCCCACTCCCCAGCTCTCTCCCTTTTCTTGGATAACTCACAGACCTCCTGAACTGCTAGGGAAAAAGCTGACAGCAACTGTGGAGGAGAAAAACATCCTCCAGAGCTGCCTTTCTTCTCCCTTTACACTGCCCTGAAAATTTATCTGTAATTTATTTCTACTTCAGGACAGGATAACCAGCATGTAAAATCTCTAGGCAGGGCTCTTGCCTGGTTGTATCCAAACACGAAGGAATATTTGTTTTGGAGGCAATATAAACAATGTCAGATCTCACACCCCAGCATGTTTAGCAATAAGCATTTCTTCTTTTCTAACTGTTCTCACCTGAAAATGGCAAGGCACAGTTTTGCAAACAGGAAAGCAAAAAGGACTGGCAGGAGGGACTTTGCCTAAGTGACTAGAGAAGGTGAGTTGCCCTTTTAACACCATAAGTCAGACCTTCCCAAGTATCCTAAGTCAAAAATTGCTTCCTCTTATCCCCAAATGCAAGCACACATCCTTTCTGAAAATTATAAGTTACTTTTTGGGGTTTTTTTCTACCTGTGCTATATTGGTGCCTCCGGCAGTTTGGATGCAAGTTCTGTTTTCCAGTCACTGAAGGATGGGATGACTTTTGGTTACAAGATTATGGACTCAATTCCCCAAACTTTAGTGCTCTCAGAACTCCTCCTCTGCAGCCTTTGGTTCCCAAGCCTTGCAGGATCTTCTAAATGTGTGCCTCAGCAGAAACCCCAGAACAAACAATGCTTCGGCACTGGGACTGCAGAGGTTGTCCCAGTACAATATGTCAGCACCAGTGCTCACAGAAAAGTTCCTTTTCTTTCCCTTCCCAGGCAGCTGTGGAGTGTTTGGGTCAGCACCCAAGTCATCCAGGAAGGGAGGCTGAAAAGGAACTTGGCTTCCATTGCTCAGTGTAGTGGCATAACAAGGTTTTTCTGCCCAATAATACAGATGAGCTCAATAAATCAGTTTTGTATTGTCTTTTTACCTCATGTCTTCTAAACGTTTTGTAAGCAATTATGCATTTGTCAATGCAAACATTGAACTGAAAAGCTGAACAGGGAAGAATTTATCTCCATGTTTTGGAATGGGGAGTCTTTCTTCCTCGCTAAGTTAGTGCTGCAGCAGATCAATGACACATCCTGTCATCTTTAAGGCAGCACACAAAGAAACATGTATAAGTGATTAAAACACAGAAGTTCAATCATGTTCTTAGTGCTATTAGAAGACCTCCACATACAGCACTTGTATCTCAAAACTACAGTCCCAAAATCTCCCAAAAAGAAGTCAGCAAACAGATCCTAAAACATATGGTCCAACCTACACTTCACAAAACCTCCTCCTCTCCTGTTTGCATATAGTGAAAAACAGAGAATTTAACAGATTAAATACATTTCTCTGATTAAAAAAAAGATGGAGAGAAATTAATTAGTTTGGCTGAGGAGTGTCCATTTACTAGTTGGACACACTCCTCAGACCACCACCTGCCATAGCTTCTGGGGTCTCTCCACAGAGTATGGAAGGAGAAGCTGCTCTAGGAACAGCTTCTCATTTGGCTTGAGAAACAGCCTGTCCAACATTTTCCCCAGTTCCACATCCTGTGTCTGGAAGCCCTGGGAGCTCATGGATCCCAGTCCAGACAGGCAAAGGGGCCATCAGGCAGTCCTCTTTCATTCCTCTCAACTTCTTTATACAGCTGACAGATTTCAGCTCTGAAATCAAATCCTTTAATGTACTAGCTCAGCCACAAGCTGACACCCTGAACTCTGTAACCAGAAGCCCAGAAAGAGTGGCAGGTTTCCAGGAACTGCCTTGGATTTTTAGGGGGGCTCTTTCCCCACTCCCCAAACCCTTGATCCTTCAGGCTATGGAGCGTTGTATGTCCAGGGTACGTTTAGCTCTGCTGCAAAGCAGTCAGAGTGTGCTTTGCCCACCACTCCAGCCCCCGTAAAGCTGTCAACATTGGCTCTCTGTTTGCGTACATGCATTTGGAACTGCTCCTCATCACGCCAAAAGGGACGGGAGCCAGCCAGACTGCACGACGAATTCCTGCTCGCTTCCCCAGAGTGCTTGGAAGCGCCTCCATTTGCACCGCTCCGAGCCGGAGCCAGGCAAAATAAACAGGAGGAGCTGTGCCGGCAGCGGCAGACGGGCGGCCCCACTGCAGAGCGCTCTGAGAACCGGGGCTCTTCTGGCTTCTGCCACAGGCCAAAGTGTTGGACGCCGCAGGCCTTCAAGCATCTGAATCCCCAGAAGCCTGAAGATACATCACAGAGAATTTCTGGGAGGCAGAAACAGAAGCCCACAGAGCTGGAATGGGGCACAGGCAATAGGAAACGCCAGCTCAGGGCACAATGGATGCTGAGACCTGACAGAAGGACTGTTGGAGCAGCATTGATAATGTCACCATTTTAGACAGTAACTACTGATTAATAGGCCTTTCTTGGCACATTTTCACAGACTTTTGTGCACACAAACTCCTTACAAGAAAGTCACTCACAGTACAGAGGGAGTTGAGCCTCTAGATCAGGTGAAAGGCCAACAAGGAGAAGTGAAGAAAGGAGCAGAGGTACCTCAGTGCCTCTGTGGAGAACAGCAGAGCAGCCTCCCTGCCCTAACCCTAAGACCCAGACAGCTTATGTTACTCAAGCTGAGCCCTTAAAGCACTACAAGCCCCAGCAGCTGCCAAAAACATGGACTAGAAAAACAAGGGCTGCAATAGGCTGCTTTGCAAAGTCACTACTGCAACAGGAACCTCCACAGTACACCAGGAATGTCCCATGGCTGACAACCAGTCAGGATGATGTCCCAGCTGCCCAGCAGGACCAGGCTCTGGTCCAGTGGTTCAAGACAGTCTCCTGTGGTCTCTGTCGCTAACTCACTGTGCTGCTCTGGGTACATCTCAGCATCTCTGGGACTCCATCTGCTTAGGGTTCACAACACAGCCATTCACAGAAGCAAAGGTGCAAAAGTAATAGCCAGAAGACCCTTAACAAAAGCCACAGTATCTGTGATTTAAATATAGACACCCTCCCAAATCAGTAAACATGAAATGGTGCTGGGGACATAAGCTTGCAAGCCTCTGGGATTCAGTGGGAAAATCCTCATGCCTTTTTAACCATCACTACACGAGCTCTCTTTGTCATTATCCTAGGGCACCACATCACCTTCCAGGATGATACATGAGGAACCTCCAAGAAAAAGAAAAGCTGTAAGCCTTTTTTTTTACCTCTTGCAGAGAAATGACACAGAGACATGGTCAACAGAAGACTGTTCTGGCTCACAAGTCACCCTGAAACTCCTCCTTACTCACCTTGCCTCAGTGACTGGAGCCATTTCACTCCAGTCACTTCCTCCTTGTGTTCTGAGGCTGATGTTTCCCAGGGGCTGACACCTATTTCATCAGATCTATTTGCAATTCAGATTTATTTGCAACATCAGATCCATTTGCAATTCAGGCATACCAGCGACAGCAGAAAGGGACGAGGCTGGGGGCCCTGGACCGTGCAGGAGGACACAGCCTGCTTCCTCTGTGACCACAGCTCCTGCTCTGCCCCTTTCCCTCTGCCACAGCAGCCATCCACTGTCCTGGGCAGCTTTGAAAAGAGGAACATTTTGGGAAGGGATATTGCAGTGGGGTCCCCGCGATGCCAGGTACACAGAATGCTTCCCACAAGCGATGCTGTGAACACACAATATGCTGGGAGCCCACAGTAACACAGTCTGGCAGCAAACCGAGACTGCCAACTTGGAAGGGAGAACTAAAAGCAGATGGATGCATCTGCATTCACTCAGGACAATGCAAATCTGTTTTTCTAGGAAAAGTCTGAAAGAAAAGCTGGCTTTCCATGGGGAAAGATCATCACTGATATCCACAGATTCTGTCAAAGCCCTTTGACAGAAGGACACTTGCTGGGTGCCACAGAGAGCCCTGATTTGTCTAAGGCTGAGCATTAACACAGTGTTTGGTAAGACTACCTGCCCCTCCTTATCACAGCCTTTCTCTCTCTTCCTGCTCCTCATTCTTGTCCACAATCCATGTGGCATTGCCCCCTGGCTGCACCAGAAACAGAGTTGGGCAAAAACATCTCTGTTACTGAAGGCAAACTCCCGGCTGTGTTCTGAAGTGATCCCTGGCATCCACGATATCCAAAAGAGGGCTCAGAGCAGCATGGCTCTGCTCCTGACTCAGCCCCTCCTGTGACCCAGGCCCACTCCTCCTATTCCTGATCCTTAGCACCCTCAGGCCTGTAGGTACTGGTGGGTCTTGGAGACAGAGACAAGGTTGCTCTGTATGTCTGTCCCATGTCGAAAGTAATGGGATTAGACACCACCATGAGCTTTGCTATGCCTCCAGACACTTCCAACATCCTCACTCCAGCTGCTGGACATTGTCAGTGCCAGAGGGCACCACTACCCCTCAGCCTCAGAGAGCTGCTGAGGCACAGCTGTAACACCAGTGATTAATAATTAACAAGTGTCATCAGGAGCCCAACCACATCAACCTTCCTGTCCCAAAGCCCACTGCAAGCTGCTGACCTAATTATGGTCTCTATTCCTAGCTCCCTTCCAGCCTCCCCATGCAGGCACAGCCTGTCCCACACTCTCTGGGACAAGCCAGGTGTGATCCCTGAAGTGTAGATGTGCTGATGCACCACAGGATTGCACCACCACCAAAGAACTCTCTGAGAAGAACTGAATGGAGCCTACTGCTTAAACCCTGCTCCAGTCCGAGCCTTACCAAACACCAGCTGTTAGTTCAGGAAGCCTCAAAAGTGCAGCAGACCTGAATTAGTAACAGAAGCATGTGGAGAACACCAGAAGACCACAAACCACGCCTGAATCTAGACATCCCTAGTCTTCAGCAGCTGGAGGCAGAGTAACACACGAGCCTGGCCACATCTGACAGCTCTAAACGTCACGCACAACTACCACTGCATGTGGATCAGACCAGTTTCCCCCCAGGACCTGGAAACAGCTCACCTATTCCCAGCCGTACATCCCTTGTTCTGCTTTATTATCCTTGACACCTCTGTTGCCACTCACTTCGGTGCCATTCCCGGGCTTAGCTGCTGTGCTTAATGGGAGGTGAGGGCTCTGCATTTTGTATCAAACCCTCTGTCACTGCAGGCTGCTGGAGCTGTCAGGAGTGTGGCATATCATAGCCTCATGGAACTTCACAGACAGCTGAGCTGGAACTCCCCTTGGGCTCCCAGAGCAGGCTGCTGACACCGGAGCTACGAGCAGTTTTCCCTCGGTGATGTGAGGGGTGTGATGCACGTTGGCCCTGTAGAAACCCCAGCCAAGCAGAGCTGTGTGTTTGGATGGGTGCCTGACACGTCTGCACCAGACCTTCACAAGTTTCACCCAATATCTGTGGGCTCAATCCTGTTCCATGTGTGCTTCAAACCCACCAGCATTGCCAGGCTCAGTAAAGAGATGGAGTTAAAAGTTTACAGCTTGTTAGGCAGAGGGTCACTTCTAGCTTTAAAGATCTACTTATTAAGCATGAAATGTTGTGTACCTCCTCCTTGATCTTGCCATCCTCTGAATTCACACTTACCATGGCTTGCTTAGCACCTTCTGCCACAGGCAGGAGCAACAGCATTTTACAGAATCCATCAGATGCATTATGCAAACAGCTTCAGATACCTGCTTCCCAGAAAACCAGAGCTGCGAAACACTCGCAAACAGAGTCCTCATGGCTGAGCTTTTGGGATGTCAAGCAGAGAGCAGTTCCCTGCTTAACTGCTGGTGACGTAAGAGATCAGTAGGCAAAGAAAAACAGGATGCTAAAAGGAGAGAGGGAAAAGTGACAGTTCTGTGTCCAGCACAGGAGGCACAGGGAACAGGAACATGGCATTTGCAGGCTGGAACTGGGATGTCTCCTTCTCCGGAAGTGATGCATCATTTGCTGGTTATGCCAACAACTCACAGCAAAAGTGCAGCTGTGTTATCCCACCCCACAATTCCTCTCCCTACACATTCCCACGACTCTTACCTCCCAGAAGAAGTGCGCCATGCCCACACACAGCTGTGGATAGCTCTGCCCTCACAACCCCACAGGGCCCTGCTGTCCCTGCAATGGGTTCCTGCCAGAGGAAGACCACCCCAATCCAGGTGAGACCATCCCTCCACTCTGATTAATGCTGCTCTTCTCTGCTGATGGCAGCACACACGGGATCAACACCCAGCTGAGGTCAGGGAGGTCAGCTCAGAGCAGCACTGACCCAAATCCAAAGTTCCCTGTCCCCTGGCTGCCCAGTACCTGTGTTGGAAGCCGCGAGGGGAGCAGAGCACGTGGCCAGGGCTCAGGCTGAGTGCCAAGCCAGCATCCAGCACGTCATTCGCACATGCAGGGACTGAAAATCCACTTGTGGTAACAGCTCGTCTGTTTCCGCAAGGTGGTGGCCAACTGCGAGTGTTGCTCACTTCATCACCACCTTCCCCTCCATCCCTAAAGCTCATCCCAGTCAAGAGCTGCATTTTCCTGCAGCCTTTTGGAGCAGGAACCACCCCCGTCCCAGGCTCTCCCTTGGTGCCTGCAAGGCACTGCAATACAAACACCAAAAGAACAAAAAACCTGAAGGTGCTTCAGCTGCCTCCAAGCTCTGTCCCTGTTATCACATTCATACAAATATTTGGCTGAAAAATCCATTTCCTGGGACACTGCTGCAGCAAGCTGCTACAACTGTCAGCGTAAATGATGTTCTGCCAACGGCAATCTCGCAGTGTCATCTCGAATAACACGGCACTAAATCCCAGCTCGCGGGGGATGTGCTCAGCTGCTGGGAGACTCCTCCGTGGCTCGCTCAGCCCAGACCTCCACCCATCACCCTGCTCTGTTCTCCAATTCCTGCATTATTGCAGCACAGGGAGATTCTGATTCTTGCCAGCCTGGTTTGAGGCAAAGGTTTTTCCCCATACATGTCACAGTAGTCACGGCCACCCCACGTGCACAGACCAGGAACAGGGTGCAGAGGGCATGAGGAAGAGGAATCCCACACCCACTGAGATACATGTCCACACCTCTTTCTGTATATGCCCCTCCATGCCCTCCAGCACCAAATGCCCATAATCACTCTCCAGACTGACCCACCCCTTCCAAAAGGGCAACTCCAATGCTATTTATTACATTATCCCTATTTACAGAAATTAAAACGTTGAGGAACTGATTCTCCTCTGCAGCCCAACAAAAGAGAGGGAGAGAGAACCCAGGAGTCCTGGCTCCCAGGACTGTGCTTTGACAATTCTTCTGCAATAGCCACTAAATATGAAAAGTCACAAACACTGAGATCTACACGAAGGAGCTCTGGAGTCAGGATCTAAAACTTGTTTCTCCCACCCCAGTGGAAGAAAACTCTATTCTATTCTACAATTACCAAGATTTTAAACTTTCTTTAGGTCAGTTAGGGGACACCACACTGCTTATACGTAGTCAAAGGGATTAAAAAATAAGGAGGAATAACAATGTTTCCAAGGTTCCCAAAGCATTGCAACTAAAACTAATAGTAAGAATTGCAGGAAGTGAAATTCGGGTTAGCTGTGGAGAAGAGATATCCCAGAATTCATTCAATGGGGAAGATGCAGTGGAAATCAGGGGGAGCCACACTCCTTGTGACATTTAAAAACAGAATAGATTATATCCTTGCAAAAGTTTACTGTTCTTGCAGCAGCACAGCTTCTGACTGCTATTTGTGCTACATTGTGCCAGTTGTGGGGCAATCACGAAGCAAGAGGGAGTCCCTATTCCCATGAAAACACACAAACAGCAAGCACGTGCATGACATGGAGGGGGAAAGCGAAGTGACAAGCAAAGTGACCTGCTGAGACCACACGTCACGTTCCCCAAGCCTTCCTGCTTCTCTTTGAGAGCTGCTTTATGAAGCGTGGCAACACTTCTGTGTGTATGTCAAGAACCTGAGAACATGACCAGGACACACAAGGAATTAATTCTCTATCTGCAAGTTCAGAGTAGGGCTCCAGAGCCTGTTTCCAGAAAAAGAAGCTACAAGAAACAAGACACAGCTGACCCCAAGGAAAAGCAGCATGCACAGCCAGAGCCTGGGAAAAGCATTCCACAGCCAGCTCCTAATGCCCTTTTTGGCAGAGAGAGCCACAGTGTTCATTCATCACCTGTCCAGGTGAGGGGTGAAGGGACAGAGCTGCCAGATGTGTTTGGCACTCCATCCGCTGGGGAGCAGAAGAGATTCAAGGGGAAAATCCAAGCTATCCCTATTTCAGCAGCAGGCTATTTCAGGCCCGCGTGACTGTATCCCGCTGTCCCGTCTGCTCTTTTCCCTTCCAGCTCCAAATGCTGCTTCCCCAGGGAAGGGCTGGAAATTTGCACCATGAAGTCTGCACAGCCGAAACATCTGCAGCCCCGCTGCTCCCTGCCCTGCCTGGGACAGCCAGCATGTGCTCAGCCACGGACACACAGCACAGCCAGAATTCCCCGCAGGATGGGGAAGTCACACTGTCCAGGGAAATGACAATTTTGGGGTTTTTAGGTTGTGCAGATATGACAGAAAGGGGTCGTGTTAATTGTTGTTTTTACTGGGAAAAGGCCTTTAATAAGGGAGATGGAACAATTCCCAGCCATCGTATTAGGAACAGGGGAGAGAGGGGGGAGGAACAGGACAACTGGGCAAAAGAGCTATAGGGGAACAGATTCTTTTGCTATGCACAGCGCGTTCAAATCCAGCCCTGTCTGGAAGGGAGAAGCATGAACACGAAAAGTTCCCAGGCCTGATCCTTGGAAGCATTTGCATTATCACCAGCAAGACCCTAAAATCTGCCAGGAGCACAGCCTCCATCATTAAAACACAGCACTGCCAGTGGGACAGCAGGTAAGGAGACATGAGGTCCCACTGCAGAAACCTTTTCCAGGGGCCCTGTCAGTACAGTGGGACTAAAAGGCTGGACTGTCACCTTATCTTGGCACAAAGGAGTCCCAAGCCAGGAGCAGGGAGGGAAGAAGCAGTTTACTTGCTCCCGTCTGCAGACATATAGGACTTTGGTCCCTGAAATTTCCAAATAAGCAACACTACATAACTGTATTTCAGACTATTTTTCTTTTGTTGTCTGTTTTTCAGTTTGTTTTGTTTTTTTTTCCCTAGAATTCTTTGTTTTGGTTTAGTTTGGTTTTATTTGTCACAATCAGGAAAGGATTTCTGCCTGACCAGTTCACTCCAACTATTATCAGCTGCTTCTGAACGGGGAGGAAAAGACTCCTCAAGCCAGTCCAGGCATCCAAAAATGTGCTCTGATGGTGAAGTGTTGAAACAAAAAAGGATCAATACCATGCCAGTCACTCATGGAGGAGTTTGCAGCCTGCACAGGTCACTGCAGTTTCCCATCTGTCTTGGAGATATTTCTCCCCAATTATAAAAAACCCCAGAGATTTAACAGGCATGTTTTTCATCACTATCAGCCCAATCTGGTGAAAAACTCAACCTCACATATTTGTTTTAGCAGCCAGCGGGTGGTGTGGTGCTGCAGAAGAGAGATTTGGGTGAGAACTCCAGGCAGAAATCTGCTCGGGCCGGCTGGTGCTCCAGAAGGAACGCTTCCCATTTAACCTCTTCCACTGCCTCCATTTGCAAAGCAGATTAAACATTGCAGAGCTACAAGATGCAATTATGCAGAATGAGTTATGATGCCAAGGACATCAAATTCACCTTTGCAGCTTGATCGATATTAGTTATCAATAGCACACTAGACCCATCACGGGAGCTGTCTCTGGAGCGTGGAACTGCCCATAGGAAGCACTCCCCTCAGCTCCGTGCTTCATTAAACACACAGAGGATCTGGCAGGGGCTCACAATTAGATACAGAGCACTCAACTGCTCGCGAATTCTCTGCAGATTCCACCCAGATTACCTCCACGACACAATCCATTGATCAGAGGTGTGTTCTCAGGCTCCACAGTTAATTACACTCCCTGCTGATGGATGAACAGCAAAGCCATTGCTGGGAAAATACACTGGGAGCAGAATGCCAAGCAACGCAATCCTAAACAAAGACGAAAGGGGCTGGGAAGGATTTCAGAGCTTTCAAGGTTAAAGCTGCCTGCAAGATACACCGGGGTCAGCACAAACAAGAGACAGATGTGGCAGGGGGTCCCGAAAGAAGGGACAGCTCAGCCAGACTCCCAGCTCTGGTGAGTTTGTCCACTTGCAGGACAGGGATTATACAAAGCTGGGGAGGCAGCCAGGCGTGCTGGGAAGGATGCTGGAGTCTGGAGACCCCCACTGCACTCATGCTCTCAGCTACGTTCTCATGTCCAGACTTGCCTGCTGCACTCTTGGCTTACAAAGGAAAATGCACTCAGAGGCTGAGGCCCAGATCGGGAGGCGAAGGACAGCTCACACCCAAAGCCTTGCTCCAAAGGTCCTTATCACCAGAAGAAATCCCAGCTGGGGCTGTTCCCAAATACCACACAAAGATCTCTGGAGCTCAGCAGAGCACCAGCAATACGGACTCAGAACACAAGTCGGATGTCACTGTGCTCAACCTCCTCTGGACTGTGCTCGGCAATCTGGGGTAGACACAGTCCTGCCAGCTACTCGTCTCCAATTAGTTCTCTTGCTTGCTTGGGAAGCACCTTCGTCTGTCCATGCCAGCCCTTGCCTGTCTTGCCATCCAAGGCCATTGCAGAGAACACCACCAACAATGCTGCACTCCCCAAGGAGCAAACAGGGTGCCTCATCCCTTCTAACCACTCCAGAGCACAAAGGAGTTCTCCCAACTCAGCCTCCTTATCCCATCACAGCAGAGAGAAACCTTTCATAAACACCTTCTCTGCAAGTTTTAGCCAAAGCTGGCCATGTGCAGAGCCACACCAGGAGGAGAGATGGTCACTGGTATTTGAGCCCAGCTCCCCACCATACACAATGATTACCTGGCAGACCTGTGCCCAGCCCAAGAGGCTGCTGGCAGCACCTCACCTTTCACCACGCTGAGGGTGGCATCGCTGCTGTAGCGCTTTCGGGCGGCGTTGGTTGCCACGCAGTGGTAAATCCCGGCATCGCTCTCCTGCACATCCACGATTTGGAGGACACCGTTGGGAAGAGTTATAAACCTGAGTGACCAAAAGGAAGAGTGTGAGACAGGCTATGCACTACCCCACCTATTCATCACCCCAAAGCCCTTCTATCCCTTCCTTTTCTCCTGCAAATCTCTCATGTGCAAGTCCTGGTAATGACAGCAGAATGGGATCAGCAAACATCTTAGCAACCCAACTGGTGGTTCTCAAAAAGCAGCAGGTACAGACCTGTCCATCACCTTGGAATCTTCACAATGCAAAAGCTGCTTTTGGGAGACCAGACTAACAGGACTTTGCTGACACAAACCAACTAGACAGTACAAACCAACTCCATACACACACACTTCTACATACATATTTGTACATGTCCCCAAGCATACAGGTGCTTGAGCACACACTACAGCCATTTTCAGCACTTGCTTTTTACACAGGTTTGGCTGCCACACAAAAAACACATTGCAAATTCTGAATATCATCTTCTTCTTGCTGCACCTCAAGTACATCAAGGGACCAACTGATACACACAGCTGCACCTTCATGGGCCAAAGCAGCCACCACACAGCCAGCTGAACCTGCACCATTTCTGGGTTGTAGTGATTCCTTTCCTTCTTCCACAAGTTTCTGGCTTTCACAAGGTGACAAACTCACAGCTGGGCATTCAGCATCCCCTGATTTGCCCATGGGATGCTACTGGGAAACACTTTCATGGAGTGAAATGGCTACACTGCTCACGACATGAACACAATCCTTGCTGCATTACACTGAACAAAGCACATGATTAGCAATTAGCATAAAAGTAGGAGCAGGCTGTCAGCATCTCCATTTTCTGCCTGGATTCCTAGATGGCAGCCTCTTTATTCTTGAACGCAAGGCGCAAAGCCTACGTGATCCTTTTTAATTATATATGAGATCCATTTTTAATTGCAAGTCTCTATAAACAGAGCTGCCGAGGTTTGACAGGCAGCTCTGGGTTATCAGTCTTCATTATGAAGAGGACACATTCAAAGGCAATTGTTAAGGGGAGGGATAGCAGCTATTCCACAGGAACAGCACAAAGACAAGTTATAACCATGAATGCCAGTTTTGCCATCCACAAAGATCACAGTAAGTCAAACTATAGTTCTCCAGGTGCTGAGGCTGCTGGAGTGCCATGAATGAGGATCATGGAGCCAAGAAGACCTTAACAGGTCACTCATCCTGTGTTTAAGCCATGGTCATCAACAGCATGCCTGCTCCTGCAAACATTTATCCTAAATCGCACTCATGGAAACACCTCCCTTGCCCCAGGTGATCTGTTCAAGACAAATATCCCTGCTGTGAGTCTTGCATTGATCCTGGACCACAGCTACTGCAGTTGAGCTCATCATGTCTACAGCCTGATTCATGGACACAGACAGCTTCCCACGAAAACAAACACAATGCCTTACATCCCTAACGCCATGTTCCTGCTACTTAAAAAGACGTTTTGCTCAGGATCAAGCTCCAAAAGACCTCAGAGGAGGAGGTACACAAAAGCCCTCATCAGGATGCCTCATCAGAACTCGGGAGAAAGATGACAAATATTTGCATCCTCTCAGCTCCGTGGAGGGAAAGCCTCCCACTGCGATAATATTTATTTTTGTCGTGCATCTGCTATTTGAGTCTGTAATTAATATCAACATATTTCAAACACCAGGCAAGGCATCTCCCAGCCACAAAAAGATGCTTCCGTCATGTATCACAGATTCACTGGGGCTGGGATGGACCTCTGATCTATGGCCTTTCTCCTCTCAGAGCAGGGTCACTAGACCAGGGCGTTCAGGACCCAGCTTCTCTTGAGGGTACAAAACAAGGCACTGTGTCTCTAAAGAGAGCAGGAGCTGGAAACAAGGGGGTTGAGTGGGGAGACTTCATCAAAAGAGCTTGAGACAGTCCCTTTAGCACCATTGGTAGAGATCTACTCAGTGCAGTACATCCTGTTGGGAAAACATGGCAGTGTTGACGACCGCTCTGCTGGGGAAGCAAGGAGGGAAGAAAAGCAGAATTTCTCTATCCTCTATTTCTCCCAGCTGCTCACAAAGCCTCCAGCTCTTCAGGGTCTCAGCAGCCCTGAACTAGAAGCCTTCAGGCAGCCTGCAAGGGCATTTGCTCCATCCCCAGGCTCCCTGCAAGGAAATTTGCCTGATGACTCAGAGCAGACAGTTGGCAGAGCTTTTCCTCCACACAAAGGGCAAATTTTTTTGTCTGCTCACCTTCACCAAGGATTAAGCAGGAAACAAAAACGAAAGGACAGACAAAGGCCCTGGAAGCAACAGAAGCGCTGAAACCTTGGCAGTCCCAGGAGTTTTGCTGTTGATAGCTGCACTGTCAGGATCTCAGAGAAGCCTACCTCGAAGGGGGAGAAAGGCAAGCCCCCACCTGGATTACACTGAAGGACAGCACACTCAGAGCAGAGCCAACTACCTCGGCCCCAAAGGCAGCAAGAACAACAGGGCACACCCACAGAGCTCTCCCCCTCCCTGAGAGCACGGAGGGGCTCAGGGCTGCTCACCAGGGCAGTGCTCAAGAACTGAAATCAAGAGCCACTGCCTCGTGTCCAAACCCTGCAACCCTACAGCTCAGAGAATATTCCAGCATTAACAGCTCTATTCCCTTTCTTACCTTCTCCCCAGTAAATTGCCAGCACACCCTCCCTGCAGCCTTCTTAAGGTGCCTAGGACAGCCCAAAGCACCAGTCCTGAGCACAGTGAGGAATCTGCAGCTCTGTTGTAGGTTCAGTTTGGAAGCCCTTTTGCTCACAGCTCTAGAGTCCTGTACATGAACATAAGCCACATCAAGGCACTCCTGACACAGCACAGAAATAAACTCTACATACAGATAAAACCCTCACTTAGCCAAAATGTAGAAAAATATACTGCGACTGCAGAGCATGTGGTCTGTAGGTTATGGATTTGTTGTGCAGACCTCCAAAGACCTCCAGTTCCCAGCAATTGCTCATCTTGTCTCTAGAGAAAGTAAACAGCAATTTGGAGGCTGATGTGAAATCCAGCCAGCACCTAAACCTGAGATTATGCCAAAAGATGTTGCACACACCTCAAAGCAACTGCAATCTAGAGAAATCCTGTGAGCCACCTTTCAGCAGCTGCTGCAGATTCAAGACTGTGTTTATCCAATGTACTTCAGAGCCAGAACTGCAAAATACTCTGTGCCTTACTCACATATGGAATTTAGAGTTTTGTCCTGAAGAGAGACAGGAAAGGTATTCCAAAAACACCAATCAGCACTTTGGTACCCTTTAGGTTGTTTAAGTACTTTTTTAAGCTCAGTTTTCAGTACCTGTGAGGTGGCACCATGCTAGAACCTGCACCCAGGGGCAAAGGCTGAAAGGAGTACCCAAAGGTAAGAACAACAAAGAAAAGCAGAGGGGAAAGAGGAAAAAGGAGGGCAAAAGAGGGGAGGAAAGGAAGAAAAGAGAGGGGGAAAGGGAAAGCAAGAAAAGGGAAAAGCAATGTGAGTTCCACATGATTATTCTAGCCCTCTTAAATCACAAATGCTGATGTTAGTAGCACTACTCCAGGGCTGTATCTCCAGTCCCCGAGTCTGATTTTGCACACCCTCCCAGCCCGGCTATTCTGGAATATGAAATCATCACCCTGACACCTGCCCAGCCAAAGGGTTGCATTTTCACAGGCTCATCCGAAGTGTGCACAGGAGGCAGCCCACAGTAATCAGGCCAGCCTGAAATCCCATCCTTAGGCATGATGCAGGGAGGATAACAGAAAGCTCTGGTTGGCAGCCAGCATTTCCTGGAATTCACTTAATTCCTTCGAAAGCCTGTTATATTAAATCCAACAACAACTAGACAACAACAAAAAAACCAAATCCTTCTGAAAAAGCATATTAGCTAGAACATGATTTAAAAAGCAAGATCTGCAGCCAGAGATTATGGCCTGGCTTTTACAAGGAAAACAATTTTCAGGCTGCCTGTGATGAAAGCAATCTCTGAGCAAGTAATTTCACAATATCCATCGAGCTGTCTCATTAAAAAGCCATTGTATCTATGGCACACTTCTCCCTGCAATCCCTTCTTTTTCGGTTTTTTCCTTCCTTTTTTATTAATTTTTTTCTCATTACAAAGCAACAGCCTCCTATGAACCTTTAAGTACTTTAGATGCCACACTCCAGACTAAAGGATATAAGTGGGTACTCTTATAGAAACAGTCACTGCTGCAAAAGTATTCCTAAACTCTCCCCACCCCCCCTTCTTTTTTTCCTCTTCTGCCACTTGGATTAACTTCCCCAGGAGGGAAACAGATCCTTCTGCAGAACAGAAAAGGAGTTTTGAAGAACAAAAGGACAATTCAGTCATGGATCCCCTGCAAAAGTGATGTCTACAGACGTCTCACTAAAACCACAACCAAAATCGAAGTAAAACCACATCATGGACTACAGTCGGGTATGCCCAGGTCAGTACTCCTTGCCCCAGGCCCCACTCCCCCAAAGAATTCGGCATCATTTCACACAAGAGGACAAGCCAAAGCAGTCCATGCCTTGCCATGCCCCATCCTAGCCACACACAGGCCTTTGCAAGGTGCAGGTTCTGCACTGTAATAACTGGCACAATATCAAGGGTTGTTTTTTCTTTGTGGTTTGGATATCTGGGGGAAAGGTGTTTATGTATGTTATTTAATGGACCTTTTTTCCTGGGCCCCTTAAATACCTCCTCTTATATCACTTAGTTATCAGGTCCAAACCTGGTCTATCACCTCTCGTCATTCTACCATTTTATAGAATGACTTTCACATCCTAAATGGTCAGGTTTTGCTTTGCTCTTTTTCAAGCTGACCCAGGAAAGCAATCTGGGAATCACCTGGGTTCTGCTGGAACAGCTTCATGGTCCTTCTCCCAGGTGATGACAGGGGAGGGCAGCCCCTCGATCCGGCACTCAAATCGGGCCATGCCATTTTCCTCCACTGTCTGCGATTCCGGCTGCTGGAAAAAGCGTGATAACGCTGGGGAAAGAAGGGAAGAAAAGTTAATAACTTGGTGCTTCTGCTGAGAAATGCAGACCTGTTATAATGTATGAGCTACGGCTTTTCTCTCCTGAAACGTAATTCCTCCCTTTCCTGTGCCCCTACAGACCCTCAGCTGCCCTAACAACAGTAACTGAAAGGTTTCAATGTGCAAATTTGCTTCTTGCCTCATTTTCTCCCTTAAGGCAACAGTATAACAGAAAGACAGGCAATTAGGCGGTTTCAGCAGTTACCTTCCTAAACTGCTTCCTTGTCTGTTCACTTGCTCCATTTGGGAAGGACACAGAATGAGAAACAGAGGGGAAATGCCACAACCCCAGAGGTAGGTTTCCCCCTTGCCTTGTAGCATTGCTGCAGCCACAGGAATTAAAACAAGGCAAGGGGAAGAACAAGACGGGTGTCAAGTTTCTTACACAAATCAACTACCCACAGGCTGGCAGTGCTGGAGACCAGAGGGAGAGCCCCTAAGAGTTTTGATCCTCCTTCTTCTACCTGCAAAAACCAACTTCATCCTACTCAAGCAGATGAGAGGCAGCCAAGCGGATCCAGACACCTTGCTAAGAGGAGGATGGATTTCATATATGCCAGGACACTTGTTTGCTCTCCAAGGCTCACTTCTCTCTATACATGTCTTTTAATAGTAAAGAAGCTGAACTTGTTTTGGAGACAAAGCACTATGGTTTGGAATCACTCTTGGACTGCAATCCCCAGCTGCCTCATCTTCCTCCCCTCTCATACACAGAGCAAAACCCAGCAGCAGAAATCCTCCCGGGGGGCTGTCAGCATCTGTTCTATCAACAGCATAACCTGAAGGCATCTCAGTCACACGGTGGAGTTTTGAATATTCATGCAGGCTCCTGGATGGGAGCAGAAAGCCTGTATTCTTCTCCACCAGAAAAACTGGCTTCTACTTTATCCATCTCTCTTAAACTGCCTTTGCTCTGAAACCCACCCTGCCGGACAAATCCATCCAACAATGCTGTAACACAAGTGCCAGAAACCCCAAATGTGGCACAATAAACATAAATTTCAGCCAAAAAAACACACTTGAATGCTGGGCCTAGCACAGCACTGTGCTCAGAAAGACCCCAAGTGACCTCCTGGCCCTCCAACACAATTACGTGCTTGTCTCACCACCGCTTTCCAAGAACATCCATCATTGCTTTGGATTTTGTAGGACTCCAAACTTGAAGTTTTCTTTCCATCTCTCACACACACACACACAGCCATGCACACACATACATGCTTTATTGCAGTGTGAGCTTGAGAAAGTATGTACAGTTTGGAAAATGAAATGCTTTTGCATGACCCATTTTAACCTTGGCATATTCTCAGCTGTCATTAGTGTTTTTCTTTAATTTAAATAGTTATCACATGTTTCAAGCAACTCATTGCTCTCCGCAGCAGCTACAGACCAAATTCTCCCACCAGCTGTCCGCCACGTTAAGTTTTCCCATTCAATACAAATGGAATGAAAAATGTTTTCCTGGAAATTTGAAAAATGCATTAATATGTAAGGCCTTAATTCAGCCAACTGCTTTAGTATTCTCAAATATACACTGCAGACCACTTTAACACAGAGTAATTTCTACAGATTACAAAACCTTTTAAGCTCATGTTAATAAAACTTGCTGAACCCAAGAGTTTAAAAGAAAATCCATCAAATGCCAGTGCGTATTCAGGATGGCACCATCAAAACAGCCTTCTCCTGGCTGCAGATACCCTTAATCCTCTTTCCCATTATTCTCTTCTCATCCTACAGGTGTAAATGAGAGTATTTTTGCAGGCTCTGGAGGGTCATGTACCCAGGAAGATCATGGTGGGAGGCAGGAATCCTTCTAAAAAGATGAAATCTGTTGGCATTTCTGCTTCCTCCACTTTGTGTTGGGTCACCTGTCTCTCTGCTGTTCATTATTAAGTGGCATCATCTTGGTGTAAATAAAGGTGACAGAGCCTCCTGGGCTCCCTAAGTTACAAGGCAATAACCTATCCTGGTTATTCTTGGCTATCACTTGCCAGACCTGGTCTTGCAAGCTTGAAATTCCCAGCTGAGAACCAAATCCTGCCCTTCACCCTCAGCCAGCCCTATCTGCCCACTGTACTGCAATGGCTCTTCAAAAGCAAAGAGCCAAGAAATGCACCCCTGACAGAGCCTCCTTAGGATGCAGAGGAGCGTGACCAAACAGCGACCCTGACTAGGGAGTGCGGTGTCCCTCTCGCTTGGAGCAGCACACAGGAACAGCCAGGCTCCCCAAGGCCAGTCACAGCTCCTGGCAGAGCCATGACAGGCTGAGAGCTCTGTGGGTGCCTGAGGTTCAATTCTGGCAATGCCCAGCAAACTGGTTTATCTGTTAGTGCTGCCTCAGAATTCTTGGGGTGGGATTCAGAGGCTGAGCAGCTCCATCATATTCCTTTTATAGCACGAGGATAGGGATAGTGGGGATAGGGATTGGCTGGAAAAAATCACCTCTGTAAGCTCTGAAAGAAGCAGCCTGCAGTCTCCTCCATGAAGGAGAGGACAGGTCACTTCAACTGGGATCTTCCGAGCACAGAAAGCAACACCAAATCAAGGCAAGAGAAGTGAAAAGGTTCCTTTGATGCAGGACTGAAGAAGACCCCTGGATGTCAGCTCTGAAAGGGTCAGGCAGAGACAGACTTGCTGGCTGGGCTCATTGCTGCTTCACAAGCATCTACACCAGCTTGGGGCCAACACCACAGCATGCTGTGATCCCCTGCGTTCCTCCTCTCTCATCTCCAGGAATACCAGGGTGGAATGGATGAGGCAGGACACGTGCAGCACCTCTAGTGCGACTCAGAGCTGTGCTGCAAACAGCTGGTGCTGGGAGGAAAAAGTATCAGGCAAGGGAGGAGAGGACTGGAGAGCAGCTCCTGCCACTCGGACACGCTGCACGGATGTGCGTGCAGGTCACAGCAAGTGCAGGACAGGCTCCAACACACTGCTCACCCTGGGGCCACAGGATCCTTGGAGGGGCTGTTCTCCTCCCACAAACACGTTCTGATGGAAGGGGCTGCTGCAGAAGTGTTGCAAAGTGAGGTTTTCCCATAGGGAGGCAGCGAAAGGAGATGCTTCAGGGGAAAAGGGAAACAAAGACGACACATACTCAACATTATTTTCAACTCCTCAGCTAAGGTTTAGCTTGCAAAGCCATCCTGAGCCACAAAACACCTCCCAGACCCGTTGCACTGATTATCCTGAACACCTTAATAGGCCACTCAGTAAAAATTACCGACTGCAGGTGAGAAGGTGAAGAGCATTACAGCAAATTGCCCTCAGTGACAGCCAAAGCATCGGGCTCTGCACCTCCAGGAGTGGGGCAGGCAGCTCCCTCCCTGCTGACATGTTAAACCCAGCTGGAGCCAAGCCGTGTGTGCCAAGGCTTTTAGCCCTGAGCCCGGGGTGACTGCAGGATGGTGAAACACAGCACCCTCCCCCTCTCCCAGCAGCGTGATCCGTGCAGGAGGCTGTGGGCCTGGAAAGGCTGCCAGCCAGCAACACTACACCCCAGGCAGAAAATGCAGTCTATGCAAGGAATTCAGCCTTCTGAAAGTGGCTCCCCGCTCTCTCCCACAGCGCTTTGCCCCCAGACTCTCTGCGTGCTCGTCCTCTTTGTACCTTCTACAATTATTGAAGGTATTTCCAAGGTGGGGGCAACTTCAGCCCGCACTGAGATCACATACACCACTCAGGCCACCCCTCTATGAACGACTCACCTCTGAACAGGCCAGGGGTGGAAGAGGAACATGCAAAGAAAGTCGTGGGAGCAATTTGCCACGGTCCCTCAGCACAGCGCAAGCATAGCCAGCGCAGCACTCGGTCTGCAGGGCCATATGGCAGCACAGGATTGCTCCTGCTCTCCACAGGAGCCAGCTCCCCACCGACCCAAAACAGGATCTAAAGCCACATCTAAAGTCACGGATGGTTCAGAGCCCAGGCATTCATCTGCAGGAGGTTTTGCTGCCCAGTCTGGCTCTGCCTACAGTCCCTGGCCTTCACTCACCTATGCCCCTAATTTACAAAATAAATAGGTTAAAATCTATAAAAGAAATCCTTAAATCCTTAGTCTGCCATTTCTCAAACCCCAGACACGCAGGGCGCCACAGAGAAGAGACACTGTCCGTGTGAAGAGAGGATGATAAGAGATCCTGTGTGTTGATTCCTGCTGTGGCCTGTCCCTCCAGGTGCAGGAACACTCCAAACCTCTCCCTGCTGCTCCCTGCCAGCAGCCACGCGACGCTGGCCCATTCCCTCCAGGCACAGCAAACGTCTTCATCTGACAGTCACAATTACTGTAATTTTCTCCAACCTCCCTTGCACAAAATGTTTAAGCTAAATTAAAAGCTTCAACAAATCTTCATCAATGTAGTTATTAACAGGCAGAAAGCTACACCTTCCCACAACTACAATAACGCCCCTGGTACTTCCATGTGGGAGCATGTGGGGGCTCAGGAAAACCTGCAAACCCAATTCATCAGCCTGAGCAGCTGCTCATTTAACAGGCATCCTCACACATGAGCCCTCACAGCCTCGCTCCTCCTCGTTTGCAACGGCCACCACTGCCACAAGGTGTGGATGAGCACCATGGCATGGGTCCCTCGGTGGCACAGAGTGCCAGGGAACACTGGGCAGCGAGCCGTATGTTTATCCAGCAAAATGCCAAGAAGCTGAACTCCTGGACCACAGTGGAAGGATCAAAGTCATCACACTCACAGCCTTCACACCCCATCCAACCTCCACCACTCCAGCCTTTGAAAGGCCTCCTCCAGCCTCTGGGCTCACTGCTGCCTGGAGCATCCCTCCCTCCACTGGGAAGCCAGCAGCCCTTACACAGAGGTGCCAGAGCTGCTCTTAGGGCTCTCAGGGGAGAAGTGAACTCCCACAAGCCTGAAACACTGCAGATGACACCAACAGCACAAAAGCAGTGTTGAGCAAGGCAGGTGCTATGAATCCCCAATGCTCCTACTTGTTACTGCAAGACTCGGTAGCACATAGAGAGCCCCACAGCCCTGCACGAGAACCCCATCCCAGGGAAGGAAAGACCCTGCAGGTCAAAAGGACATGCTCACGGCAGGAATAACACATCCCACCTGCTGAACACATTTTCTACTACTGCCCCATCCTGACCAGCAGTCCCCAGGGCAATCAGCACAAAGAATAAGTCCATCCACTCCATCCAGCTTTGGATAGACTGTGTTCAGGGGCAGGGGAAAAAACCCAAGCCTTTAAAATCCTCACTTGCTCCAGCTGAATGCTAATGGAGTAAGCACTTTTGCCCAACCCTCGGAACAAATCGAAGCGAGAGATGCATTTCATTAATCAATTCCCTCGCTGCTCCCCGCTCAGAAATGGGTATGTTATGTCAGATACGTGTGTGTGCCATGGAAGCAGCATTTTCCCTGTGAAGATGGTAATAAAAGTAGAAATATGAGCACACACAAGAGAAGAGTTCACCTGAAATTTCCTGTTTCTGGGAGAAACACAGAAGGGGATGGAGAAAGGCATCCCCCATGTACAATCCTCTGGAAAAATCCAGGAGGAGGGAAGGGCAATCTAAGTCAGCCTCCCCATTTTGAGATGTCTCCACTGTTCTAACTTGTAAGACACCAAACAATAAACCCAGGACCATAAAAGAGACACAGTCCAGTGCCACTAGGTAAGAGACACAGCACAACATAAGTCAACCCTAAAAGGGAATAAATATATCCTAACTCAGACTGAGACTGAGGCAGGAGGAGTTAAATAAATCCAGCTAGCAAAATGACAGCTTTTTTACTCCAGGACTTCCACCTCCTCCCAAACAATACCGGTGTGCAGGATGTCTGACTGCATGCTAAACATTTTCTGAGCAGAAAAGGAGGACATGTTGCAAAGGTCAAAGATTTTCCCCTGACCTGGCAAAGCTTCACCAGCAGTTCTGGTTTCTACAGCACAGTGCTCACAGACTGAAACACTCACTTGGCCAAACCTGCACGGCCCTGTCTGGGGTACCAGAGCCTAAAAACATCCCAGTGTAAAGGGGCTGTCAGGACATTCTCTCTGCACCTTCACCCCCCACAGCTCCCATGGTGTGCTGTGCAGCTGTTTTCAGCAATATTTACACAAGTCACTGTACTAGAGAAGTGTTACTGTATTTGCATTATTTTCTAGCCTCAGCTATTTGGTAGGTCAAGGAATCATTTATTTGCACTCACTTAAAATAGCCTCAGGAGTCAACCCTGAATACAAAGAAATTTTATTCTCGAACTCTGTGTGGAGATTCAGCAGTTCAGATCTTGGAGTGTACTTCTTGATCCAAACAAAAACTGCCCTGAAGAAACCTTTCTTTCATCTCTTCCATACAAAGAGATATTCACCTCACAAGCTGTCACAGCCAGACCGCCCTGCCCCACAGCCACCTCGCCAGGCACAGGGTGCTGTACTCAGGGCTCTGAAGTTCTCTGCAAAAACAAGCACTATCTTTTGGAGAGAGAAGGGTCCTGTTTTTAATTCATAGCTGATGGCACTTACCTGGGAGAGTTACACAGGATGTTAACAGTGAGATAACAGGAAGACACCACTGCTTATTTGTGGACTATGCCAAATCCCACCTATACACCATTATTATGGTTTTATTTCCCAGACACTTTATCTCAAGCTCCTGGGGAAGCAGATTTCTATATAAATACCAGGAGGGAAAGGAAAGAAAATCAACAAAACCTCTAGAATACTTACTTGAAAATCTGACTGCAGCTGTTTGACTGGTGACAGTCCCTAGGGAGCTGTGAGACACACATGAGTAATTACCCTCAGCACCAGCCCTCTCGGGATATTTACTGTCCTTTGCCACAGCCTGGGATGAGATGAAGAGCGATCCATTTGGAAGCACGTGGAGATGTTCCTGCTCCACCAATGGAAACCCATTCTTCTTCCATGTAATATTGATCACTTGCTCAACAGGGGTCAGGTTACAGTCCAAAATCACCACTTGGTTTGGCTCCAGTATCACCTTTGCAGGACCAGCACTACAGCTCAGCTCCAGAGAATCCCCTTCTGACAGCCTCCCTGCAAAGAAAAGACAGTATTGCAGTGGGGGTTGCTTTCCTTGATGAATCACATCCCAGGTTTACACAGAGAAGGAACTGTGGCTGTAGGTCCCAGGTGAAATTCAGCCCTGTTGGGTGACCAGCACTGCCTGTGACTCCTGTGCTCTGCATTCTCCATCCCCCAACCCTATGGCTGTACAACCTGCCATACATACAACAATTTCTGCCACCCCTAATGGGCCCAGCAGCCAAAAAAGTTGTCCACACTTGTTTCCATGCTGGATTCAAGCAGAAAGCAGCTGGAAGAAGGTGAAGAGGTGGTAAGAGAAAGCACCAAAAATGCAGCAAGGGCCCCAATCTGCCATGGCTGCCTGTGGCAGGAGCCCCTCTCATTTGTACATCACAGCCTCCTCCAAGGCTGATCAACCCCCACAAGACAATTAAGTGCAAGGAAAAGTATCCAAGCCCCATGTGGCACGTCAATGCCAATGACCACAACCTAGTTAGAGCAGCTCCCCCTCTTACTGGCAGTGAGAGCTCAAGTCCAGCTGGGAAAGCAGCAACTCCCACTGATGTTCATGTTCTGGGAAACACGTTTTGAAGGAAAGACAACAAAAGAACAGTTAAAAACATGACCTGCTGTCTCTGAGCATTTTATCCCATATAGGTGAATCCACAGTGAGAATAGATGGATGCATTTTCCCCACCAGAAAAGGATATTCCAATAGTTAGCAGACAGTACCCAGCACCTGCCCTTAGGCAACCTTCCTGCTGCAGCCAGAGGCCAGAGCAGTGACCAGCAACAAGCTCAGCTGAACAGATCTCGGTCTGGCTGACTTCCAAACCCATGTACTCGAGGGGGGCTCCACCTCTGAAACAATGCTCAGCATTTCCTAAAAGAATATTGCCATTAATAAAATGCATTTGCCGTTAGAGTTCTCCAGAGACACTAAGTCAATGTTAGCTGGCAGCGCTGCTTCCACACACCAGCAATTTCAATCTCTGCTGTGCTCAAACCATCACCATCCACTCTTTTTATGGCTTCACTCCAAATTATTTTGTCACTGCTCCAATCAGAAATGTTTCCTGCCTCTATAACAAGTTTATCAACACTGGATATGAACCACATGGCTCCCTGCCCGTCTCCTATCGCAGAAGGCTACAGATTAATTTTATAGGAATTCAAACACCCTATTAAACCTGCTACTACCTACTGCTGATAAAAGGGCTGCACTTTAAAAGAGTGTGTGTTAAGCATGCAATTAGGGGCAATGACACGCAAAATTACATATGCAGGGAGATGGAATTATTTCAAGGCGTGTGCTGGAAACCGCAGGTGCCCCTGGAAGGAAGGGCCTAACCCCATCCCCACGTGTGGCCAATTCAGTGTCCATGGAGATGGGAACTTGCCAGGTTGTCATCACTGCTGGGTTGTACAACGACCACTGAGAACTTGGTGTTGGCCAGCTCTGTCCCTCCAGTGATGAGGAGGCCTTAAGAAAACCCTGCCTGTTGATTGCCATTGTTATGGGGCAGAACAGACCCTCTTCTGTCACCTTCACTAGGACATCCAGGGGGCAATCTCCCAGTCCCCACAGACAAACTGCAGCAGGATACAGAGATGCCCATGTCACAGTCAGCATTAACAGCCAGCCGCTGTACTCCATGACAAAGGGGCAGCCACTGCCAACACAGAGCTATCTACAAGTCCCTGGATTTAGGGTTTTCCCACATGCTGCTATCTCACACTCTGCACAGAGAAAGCACAGCCAGAAGCAGCAGACATCACTGAGCTCCCAATGTGCACACACCACAACGGAATTTCTGGATTTGTCAGCCAGCACAGCCCTGGCAGGTTCAGGTCAGGCAAATGTCACCAAGTAAGGCAGTACTCCAGTACCCTCCAGTAAGAGCAATTCTGCCCATTCATGTTTCCTAGGGCAGATTGGTCCTTTGAGGATCACAGAAAGCTTCAGAACTCAGTGGCTCCCCAGGAGGATAGAAGCAGGGGAACATGAAGCTGAAAGGCTGCCCCAGATGTACTGGAAAGACACTGCCTCTGGAAGCCTTTCATGCAAGACAGCTGGTACCAAAAAACTGTATGAAATAGTGAGAACTTCAGCACAAATACCTCCGCAGGTGACATGGACAAGCACAGGAGAGGGTTAACAGCTGGAAAAAAATCAGCTGAGCTTAGGACAGGAGGCACACTCAGATGGTGTCATGAGAACCCCCCTTCATGTGAGAATTCACATCCATGGAGAAGCAGCAACATGGACACTTCTCCAGAGGGATGTCCCTGTAGCAGCTGCTGCTGACAGGATGTCACCAGGGCTCAGCCAGCCTGTGCATACACACCACCTCTGTGGAGGCAAGGCTGCTACAGCAAAGGCTGAGGTGTGTGACACAGAGCTTATTCCAAAAGACTTGAAACTTTGTTGGGTAAAGTCTTCATTCTTTGCCTTTCCTTACATTTGTCATCTTTAGAAGCTCCTGTTCATTGCTTGGTGAAACAGCCTGTGTACCTGTCCTATTTTCTAGTTTCTTCAGACAGCAATTTGAATGGCACTTTGCTGAAAATAGTCCTCCTCTTCCAAAGGTGAAGTGCAAGGGGACAGTCAGGAATAGAGAAGGGATCTGCAGTGCAGCTTGCCACAGTAAGAAGCAATTATCAGCCTCTCAAACTTCAATTCCTTAAAAAGTCAACTCAACCTGCTTGCAGCAGAATAAGAACAGAATATACTTTCCATCTTAAGAACTATTTGCTTTTCAAAAACATGTGGTGATGTTTCTACAGTCCTAAATCACCTGGCTCTTCTCCCCAAAGTCAAAACCTACCTGGATCCAAGCTTCTGCTTGGTTGGTCAAACACGTGTAACCACCCCTCCTTGTTTGTTATTTAACACAGCCTGGGAAGGCCTCCAGCTGGGCAAATGAAGTTCCCACCCAACACCAGACTGCTCTGACCTGTCCTGAATCATCCAGCCCTCCTTCCTGCCCCTCTGGCCCCAAAATACTGCAGGCTTTTGGTGACAGGCCATTTGCACATACAGAGGTTGAGCAGCAGGGTCCAGGGTGCAGACTTGGCATTGCAAAAAGCCCCTGTATGACTTTTGTCCCAAGATATTCAAAGAACTGCATAAACGCTCCCTGATTAAGGAAAAAATACCTTCCAGGCTCTGGAAACGTAGGAGGAGGTCTGGTTCAAAACACCGCACTAAATTAGCAAGTCTGACAATGAGATAAAAGCCCCTTCAAGGGAAGGGATCAGAAGGGAGTAAAATTAGTCCAAGTGAGATCAAAGACAAATGAAATCAGGAATGTTAAGTGCTTACAGAAGCTGCTGACTATTTCCAACCTCCACTCTTCATCCTGTAGTGACAGAAATGGATAGGACCCTGCTAAAGCACAGAGCTATGTGCTTGTACAGCCTCTTGCTCACCTCCACCCTCTTACCTGCTGGAGGTGACGCTGTAACAAATGTAGTCAAGGTGGGCTTCCAAGGCAGGAGCCAGAAGGGCTTTTTACACATCAGTCCCAGGCAGGTGTTCCAGCTACAGACCTCTGCTTTGGAGCTGGACAGCTTTTTGCTTTTGACTCCTCCTGGAAGTTGTTTCAACTGCTGAGCTATTCCAAGGTGGGCAGTAACGGCTTTCAGACCATAAATATATGTGCACTCTCACACACTCACATGTAGATACACATGACATACTTGTGTATTCACATACACAGAGTTCTGGGGGAATGCAGATGTATTCAAACGCAGAGCATGACCTGGAATGGAGGGTCTTTGATGTAGCAATTTAAAAACATTTTGTTCCCATGAAAATTATATTTTCTGATCCATGCTCTGCAGGGTTTTTTCACTCTCCTCTGTGTTGCTAACCCCTAGGCTATATTGTGCATAAAAACAGCCCAGGAGAAAATGTTCTTTTTCTCCCATCTATTTCCTCACTTCCATCAGACACCCATCCACCTCCGGCATCCAGGCCCAGTGAAGTAAATTAAAAAGTCTCCTGTTGAGTGGCATAAAAAAACAGGGCGTTTCAAGTGAACAAAGGTCGTCAAATCTTCAAGGCACAAAGCTGTCCTCTGCCCTCCACAGGAGCACAGCCCCTGCCAGCCTGAGTTCAGATCCAAGGCAGGCATCTGAAAATCCACATTAAACCAGCCAACAGCCCTTCCCAAATCACACATCTCAGCGTCCAGCCAAACCCCACTCCTATCATCTCCTCTCCCCAACATCAAAGGGAGGCAGGAATAGCCCAACGTACCGCTGAGTAAAGGGGAAAAAGAATGGATTCTGCTGAGTTTTAATTTCAAATCTATAACTAAGCAGGTGAAGTGTGAGCGAGCAACACAGTGAGGTCTGACAGATTCCTGACAATGCAATTACTTGGGCACAGGTGAGACCCTCATAGCAGTGATTTTACATCCAGGACATGCAATACTCCAAGCCCAGGGAGTTGGGAGCTTTCACTCCATGACTAAGAACAGCACAAGCCCCCACTTGTATCCTTGCACACAGGGCTATTTCCCTTCCCTTTTCTAAGGTTTAACCACTTAAATCAAGGTGGAAAAACCTAGACAAGAGAGATGGTTGTTCTGGTGAAATTTTGGCTATCAACAGTAAACACGTCCTTGAGCTCTGCTACACACCACGAGCAAATAAAAGGTTACTGTTCAACAGGAGACAAATGGCTTTGTGCGGAGGAGAATGAGTCGTGGTTTAGTAATTACTGTGAAAACAAAACATTCAGGCATAAACCAAAAGGGATTCAGTGCACTGGCATATCTATGTTTCTTTTCTAGCACAGCTGAAATCACCTGATTCACGATCCCTGAATAACATCCGTAAGACTGACAGCACATTTCCATCAATTCTATCTTCTCTTTAAGAAACTCATTCAGCTGAGAAGAACCAACATTTAGGAACACACAAGATCTCAAGGCACAACCACTCCTACAAACCCCAGCCCACTCAACAATTCTAAGGCTCAGACCTTTACTTCAGGGCAGGGGAGGCCCATCTTTAGCATAGCTGAGAGAGGCCCCAGGAGCAGCTCAAGGACACCCTGCCCAAAGCAGCCGAACCACTGACAGTCTCCAGTGCCTTCCTGCAAAACCCCTCCAACACTCCCAGCCCAAAACAAAGAGAGCTGAGCCAAGCCAGACAGGACCCATTACAGCACAGGCCTTGGGAGATTAATACTTCACAGGGAGCAAAGTACAAGGGTTTCTAATCTGACACACTTCCAGAGCTGACATCACTTCTAATTCTTGGCAGCCGGAGATTTTCCTGGGGAGCCGCTGTTGTGCTGCAGGTCCCACAGCCTGGAGCCTGGCCAGCACGTTTCCTATTCTGCACACATCTGGCACTTTGAAACTGGCTTGTGCACCTTGCAGAGATCCAGCCAAAGAAAACCTTCCCAGGAGTAAGGAAAGCGGCTCAGGCGAGGCGAGCAGAGCGCTCGGTCGTCGTGTGTGTTCTGTGGGACATCAGGCAGTAAGAGGAAAGGGCTCCGCTCTCCTCTCCACATCCCACAGGAGGTGGCAGGAATTCAAACGGCATTCGAGCCTCTCCACTGTCGCCTGCCTTAATTTATGTATTTATTTTGGATGTTGAACTCGTAGAACTCAACAGCACAATTAATCTTATTTAATTGGGAGTGAACAGCACTGAAGAAAAGTGAAGTTACTCCTTTCCAAAGGGTTTTCCTACCTCTCAGCAAGCCAACTACTGTGCCATTGTTCTGCTTAATGTAACCTTCTGCCGATGCTCTTCAGAGGCTCTTTGAGCTGAAGAAAATCTTTACATTCCCATTGTCCAATTCAAAGAGTGACTATACTTCAGTGTGTCCCCATTAAAGCAACACAAAGCTCTCTTTCTTCTTGGAAACTTTATGCATTGACAATTACAAGTCAATAGCTTGGTCTCAGTCTGTTTTTAGGGCAATTGCACTTGGCAAGTGGTGACCCAGAAAGAAATCTGGACGAAGGTCTCCGACAGTCTGCATGCTGGGTGCTCGGCAACACCAGCACTGAAAGGAGAACCAGAGGAGCTCTGGGCTTGGAGCACCCCACTCCCATGATCTCTACAGAATGGGAGGCTGAAAGAGGAACTGGGCACCTAAATCCCCTTGTGCATCACTTGTTCAGCCTCCCCCTGGCACAATAAAACAGAAAATATTCTTCCACTCAACCGTAAGTAGGCTTGTGAGACAGAAGGGTCAAGATCCCTACATTCCCTACTCAGTTACCAGATGTTACTGGAACTTTCCACCTTGTAACAGCAACACGAGTAAGAAAGTTACACCTTCAACACCCATTAAACCTCTCTGGAACAGAAGGCTCCTAAAACTAATCTCCAGAGCTGCTGAAAAGACCATTTCATTAACACTTGATATCCAGGCACAACAGAGTGGTTCCAGTGCTGAGCAGTGCTCACCAGTGGGAAGCCAACCTTATCCTAATTCTGCATATAAACAACCTAGATGGTTTATTTAATAATGCAGCATCTCCCACTGCTGCAGGAGTATTTATCCAGCTGGCAGCAAGGGACTCTCAGATCATCCCCTGTCACTAAGCTGATCCCAGCCTTTCATGAGCAGCTGGGTGCCAGCCCGGCACTGCAGGCAGCAAGAGGCAGCATGCGGAGAGTGTCACATTGTCCCCACGTCAAGGGGCCGGCAGGAGGCTGTGCCAGGAGCAATCCCCTCACACTCTGCACAGATCCAGCTGCAGTCATTGTTTGGGCTGGGATTGAATTAATTTTCTTCACATGGGAAAGTGAATACCTTTGTGTATAAATATACACCAAGGTAAACACCAAGGAAATAAAAGAGCTGAAAAGGTCGCCGTGGAAGTATTTTTGAAGATGCTCCTAACACTGAAGTCAACTGAAGCTGCTCATTTCAGCCATCCAAGACCACCAAAGCCACCAACTCACGTAGCCCTGGAAACTCTAGCCTAGTAAAATGCCAATCAATTTCTAGAAAGGGGTAAGTGCTCTTCATGCTTCCACAGAAGCATCAGATTTGCCCAAATATCTGTCTACAGATGATGCCTAACAGATAGGGACAAACACCACACCAGCTCTCAAGATCGAGCTCATTCTCATTGAGATGTGTGTTATTCTGATGTGTCCCCTGCAACAAATGGTCCAGAAAGATGAAACAAACTAATAGCAGTAATATTCATCATGTTGAATTGTCAATGGCAATTATAACAGTAAAGTGCTTGACTTTCACAAAGGTTAAGCTTTTGTATTTCCCCCCTCTGACCCCAGAAAGGTTTCTGAAGGCAGATGAAGTCTAGAACTTCAAAATCCAGATTTGCTAAACTCAGTCTTTTTCAGGTCTTCTCCCCAAGGTGTCTCACAGCAGAATAGGAAGAGGTGTCCCTGTGTACAGCAGTATAAATGTGAGCCTCCCTTGCACTAAGGGATGCTCAAATTGCCAAAGTGACTTAAACACTAAAATCCCTGAAAACCTCTCCACAATCCCCACACTGCCTGACCCAGGGAGGACTGAGCTGTTCCTGTGCCTTTCCCAGCTGCTCCATGCTAAGCACACATCGCTCCAAACCATCTCCAAGGCAGTGTCCATCTCGGGGTCCTCATCCTTCCCTTCTTAAAAAGCCAAAGAGGAACAGTTGAGACGATCCCTGCAGAAGCTGCCACAAGCACGGGACGCACGGGGAACTCAGGACAGAGCCCTGGGTTTGCATTCAGAGATTTACAGTGTGGAGGCACATTAAAATTACAAGCTTGAACAAGCACACTGGAACAATAACACATCAGAGTCCTGTAATTGGGCCCTGAAATACACTTAGTGAAAAATACAGACCAGCTGCAATGCTGGAAATGCTCCTAATGCAATCCAAGGTAATTATTGGTAACAGACCATCAAACAAGTGCATTAATATGCTCAGATCAGAGAGAGAATCAGATGGACAGTCTGGCACAGCAGCTTGTACCTGCAAATTATTTCAATGATTTGAAAGAGCAAAGCCCCAAAGCCCTAGAAACACTAACTCTAATGAAAGTTATTAAATGCTATTTTTGTTATCTGCTGGTGTTAACATCAGAAGGCCCATTTGCTGCAGTGACTGTAATTGTGCTGCTGAGGGTCCAGGCGGAATAAGCCTGAGATTTGCAGACTAAAACGACTGCCTTGGATTTGCATGATCTCACCGACACCCGTTTAAACACATAATGACTTCCTGCATTTTTCACTGATGTTGGAAAGGAAACCCAGTTATTTTGCTTTTGTGAGATGCACAAGTTCCTGATTTTACTTCATCACATATATACTTTATCTGCAAACGACACAGAGGAGTCTGAAACAAGACCTCCTGTTACAACATTTCCTATTTTTATACTTCAACTGTTTCAGATTAGCATATTTTTAGGATATACTTTCATCTCTTCATGCCTGAGAAAGCTAAAAGTATGCAGTATGATACGAGCTTCAGTATCATCCCTCTTGAGAATAGTCACTTAACCAGAAACTAATATTGCCAAATAAATACACAAAAATCCTTCACCTGTGGGCTACAGTTTAAGAGCATTTTGTGGCTCTTTTCCCCTGGGTTATGGGCTTTGCATATTCCAAAGATACAAATATAAATACATTAAATTGAAAAATGTTCAGTTCCGACAGTGAATATTTTATCAGTCAAGTTCTCACCACCCTACAGCATTTAAAAAAAAAAAAAAAAAAAGAAAAGCAAAAGCAGCATAGCATACCCAGTGCTAAACCTTGGGTAAAGTCAAAGCAGATTGAAACAGTGTCCCCACTCCAAGTCTAAATCCAGCAGCCAAACTTCCCAGCTAATACATCCTGTCCTTCTCTACGAGACAATTCTTCAGCCTTTGTAACTCAAAATTTTACACACAAAATGCAGTGTAAAGCTGTGGAGCAAGCTTTATCAGAGCCCATCGTGCTCCTCCCTCATTTTAAAGACCTCCAGAAACTTGGGCTACACTTTACAATTTCAAAAGAAACACACCACCTGTAATCTTATTTTCTTTTTTTCACATTGCAAGACAGGCATGCTTCCAGCTTTAATGGTGCGCCCAAAGACTCATCCACCTCCAGTGAGAGTCAGAGGCACTCCAGTGAATTTCATGACCTGGTTCACTGTCCATTTTGCTTTCCAGCACGTCAGGCATGTTGCATGTCACCAAGGACAGCAAGAAAGCTTGGCAGCAAAGGAAAGAGGAAGAGTGTGTTACAGAGAAAGGGCACAAGCCCTTTGACTCTGGCCCCTGCTTGGGAATACACGGCTTGTGCTTGGAGTGCCAGCTTGGCCCCGGAGCCCCAGTTCGCTCACCACAGCTCTCTGCAAAGGAGGCAGGCAATGACAACAGCTGCTCTAATTTATTAGTTGTGTCTGTTCACGATCACCAACCCTCCCTAGGATGCACAACTCCGATCGCAGCCAGACGGAAATGGCGAATGTGACTCAAGGCAGCGGGAAAAACACTTCTCCATCACGTGTGCTTTACCCTTCACAGGCTCCACTTCCAGCTGTCTTGCCTGTCATTAAAAGGAACTCACAACCCGCTGCTGAATGATGTACTGTAATCAATACAAACAGCCACAAGATTCCCTGGAAAGGATGTGGGAGAGCTGCTCAGCAGCGATATTTATGAGTGCAGGATCCCACAGACCAGAGCAGTCCCAACTCTCCTGAGTATTTCCACTATTTACACTGAGATCAGAAAATTAAAATGATATTTTACACTTAATGGTTCGAACAAGACCTGTGAAGTCCTTCTCCCAGTCCCATTTACAACACAAACGCCAATGACAGAACAGCAGATGGTCAGAAACACTCCCCTAGAATATTCAGGCGATTCAACTTGAATCTGTGCCCAAATCATTTAACTTTAATGGATTCTTTCATTAACAACCAAAGAAAGGGAATATGGTTGCCAGGACATTAAAATCACTTTTTCAATTATACTGTTATAAAATCGAACAAATTAGCTGTAATTCTTAGCTGAAGCTTAAATGGAAGCACGACTTTATGAAAGAAATGAAAATTGATTTGGATTAGTGGGCATCAAGGGCTTTTTAAAAATTAACAAGATTCTTATGACTTCATAGCATGGATGGATTAGCTGGAGGTTTTGCTGCCCTGTGCTTGCTACCTGCCAAAAGTATGGCAGCTGGCTTCACAGCATTCGTTACAGAGGGGTTTAATTAGACTGAGGGGAGAGGATGCAAGGATTGAAGCTGGAAACAAAGTTCTAGAGAAGCTGGGTGGTGTCTGAATTCACCTTTTGGACCCAGCCCAGCAGGGTCTTGGCAAAACTCAGGGAAATCATAACCTCTAAGCTTTAGGTCTACAAGCTACAGTGTTTAGCTTAGGGTGATCTTGCAAAACTGTACTGGATACTTCATAAACACACACAAAAAAAAAATCAAGCCCAAGATGTCTACTGTAAAGAACACAAAACTTTAATGCACGCTACTGCAAAAAAAAAAAAAAAAAAAGAAAGAAGAAAGACCCAACATACCACAAAAACCCAAACCAGGTAAGGATTAACAATGGGAACAGCAGAAAGAGCAATTCATAAAGGAAACAGGAACTGTAACACTGGGCATCAGGATGCAAGTTACCTACAACACAGAGCAATGGGGTCACACTAGGAAGAAAAATGTCCTTTATATTGTATAATATGAACTTAATGAAAGAGATCTTCACTGAACACCACTTGCATTGATCCTAAAGACCAGGAACCCTGAGATGTACTTTAGAGAGCCATCCCCCTGCCAGGGAAGGGAGTGATTTGGAACTGTTGCCCAGAAAAAAGAGACTGAAACCAAGCTGGAGACTTTTATACCTGCACTGGACAAAGCCTTTTAAAATTTATTTATTAAAAAAAAAAAAAAAGATAAAAAGAAGAAAAAGGCACTACTGGCAACAATCCTGTTTTGACCCCTGTCAGCCGGACGGGATGTTCCAGCACTCAGGCTCCACCCCAAACATCTCCAGGATGATGCACTGCCAAGAGCACCTGCCAGCTGGCACAACTGGCCTCTCTGTAAGGTAAATGCAGCAGAACATTTCAAAACGATTTTCATGAAATCTTGCAACACAAAGCACTTTAGATGACTCCCCTTTACGAGTCAGCATTTCATATTTAGTTATTTCTACTCTTTATTGCAACACAGCAGGTGGCAATTTGCATCAGTAAATGCTGGCTAGAAAAGTTAATCTTTCTTTGCACAATCCTGAATATTACTGCTTTGCCATAATCCTGCTGGTTCGTCACCCTGTATCTGGCTTTCAGATATGCCACAGAGTAATGTTCTCCAATAAATCAAGAAGAGCTTTACCCTTTGAACCAAGCTTTGAATTGTAATCGCTGTGGGTCTCCGTGTGCTTGTTAGCAGGTCTTATATTTAAGAAAACAGGAGAACACATTTTAATCCAGAACCTTTCAAGCTTCACGTGCCTTTGATTTCTTTTAATGATTTAAAAATCAGGGCACCCTCTGGTTTTCTGTTAGAACTAATGGAAAGATTTGGCCTAGTAGGGTGGCAACTATGCAGACATAACACACACAACCGAGACCTTTATCTTGTCTAGGGTAGGGATCTGAAAAGCCTGGAGTTGGCAAGAAAGGAGGTCCCCGGATGAGACTGTCACTGACAGTGATTTCTTTGCAAGGCAAAGCGGAATGGGCTTCTCCAAACCATTGCTTCAGGCCAAAGGTGACTTTTACTTTTGCACCACTGCAATGGCACAAGAGCAGGCACACATCAAATTAAGGTGCTTCTGCTGAATGGCAGCAAATGCCAGGGTAAGAAGAGCATAGGAACTTCCTGACCCAAACTGCCTGACCCCAACCAAGCAACACAGATGAACACTAGCAACCATACCTGTGAAATCTGGCCTCCAGGCTCACACTACTCCCAGGCAGGAGCAGGCAGAAGAACTGGCACTTCTCACCACACTGTAGGCACCAGCACCTCTGTCCATCAACTCTGAGTTAAAAGTACCTACAGGGACTTCTGAATATCCATTTTGACTTGTCTGTGAGAAGAAGCTTATTATTATCATAATTATTAGTAACAATTATACAACTATTATATATGTTAATATATGTCAACAGAATAAGAATATTAATATATTCTCTACAGGGTATTTCACAGAATTAATGAGATCTCATAATGAGCCTAACCTCTCTGACATCTTGCTGATACTTATTTCTAAGCAAGCTACTAAATTCAGTGTGCATCTGCTCCAGCATTGAACTGGCTGGCAACTCAACTCGATACCCGTAGGTGAAAAGGACATGAATGCTAATAAAGGGAGGTTTCTGCCTTGCCGGGGGCAGCGATGGAGGAGGGAGATGTACGTTTACTCCTGTTGCCTTTATTATCAAACTGATTCCCTCTACTACAGGCAGCTCCGAGCAGCCAAGTCTTAAACGACCCCAGTTCCTGCTGCAGTGAATGGCATCAAGTCCCCAAGAGCTCTTTGCCACTGACACATCAATTCAAGCACATCACAGGGCTGTCCTTATCTCCAGTCCTACCTCCTCCCCAAGACCTTCAAAGTCAACTTCAGCAAGGCTGCTGCTCACAACCCTGTTTTCCTAGTGGTCTTAACGGGCATGCAGGGCTTCCCACCCTCTGGCACCTTCTCAGCTTGTTCAGGTGCCATGGAAAGGGAAGTAAGCCCTCTCCCACGCACTGGGAAAGAAACCACAGTGCAGTCCTACAGCCAGTGAAATGTGCCCTCAGCATCCTCAGAGCCAGGCAGTGGTACACCTAGGGGCACACAAGCACCTCTTGTGTTAATTTACATCCTACCCCCTGTACAAGCTGAGATTCAGGAACAAGAAGTAACTCATTTCAGCAGCAGATCCTAAAAGCCCTAATTCTCTGGTAGTGAATCCAGCAGCAAAATTCCCACAGAGAGGAGGATTTAGCCCTCGAGAAGTCCAAAACAAAAGCAGCATCTGTGACTCACCCATGAGACCCACGGCCACAACAGTGTAAAAATTACATTCACACGGACTTGATGCTACTCATGGAAAACAACTCTGGAGCCTTTCTGCTGGCAGACCCCAGCTCTAAGCACACTTCTCCCCCGCTTTTGTTCTTTATACGATATTTGCATGGAAACAAGAGCCCCATTTCTCAGCTGCTCATCTCATCCTGCTGTCTGCCCTTCCCCAAAAGAAGACAGACTTTTCAGAGAGGCTGTTTTCATGCAAATAGCCGGGAATGACAGAAGAACAGTGAGCACCCGCCAGAGCCGGGGTGCCAATACCAAGCCAGGGATACCTCATGTGCACAGAAATCCTCTCACCCTTTTGGTGATGATAGCTGCTGGGTACACGGGAAGAGTTCACTGGGAGACTTTCAGAGCATCTTCCATGGAAAACAAGTCTCTTACTTCAAGACCATGCTGAGAAGGTCCAGTTGTGTGGGATGCAAGATCAATCACCAGCCAGGAAAAGCCACACTAGCCTGAGGTAGCCCCAAACTCAGCACTGATATGTGGCACCATCAGTATGAGACTCAGACTCCTTCAAAAGAAACAACCCAACAGTTATGGGAGGTTCAAATTCTGCTCTTGCACCTGAATCTTCCTGTAATTTTTGCTCTTTTATAAGCATATTATTGTTGTTCCAGTGGGGTTGGCTATGTGGAAAGTCTAACCA
>VZRO01005934.1:2082132-2098030 GCA_013397915.1 Daphoenositta chrysoptera
CTGACAGAGACCTGCTCCGTGTATCTAACTCGGAGTGTGAGCCAGACAGCACTGTCAAAGGGTAAAGAATACACTCTGGAAACAAAACCTCTTTGTGCCTCTAATTTTGTTCCAGTTAAGTCAGTTCAGCTGTTCCATATAACCAGTCAAAAACATTCAGCATTTCCCAAAGTATTTTAAGACTTCAAAGTTGTAGGTTTTATTTTGACAGTTTTAAAGTGCAGAGCTTCTTTTTTTCTTTACAGATTTTTTTTTGCATTAAAAACAAGGCTGTTTAATAAATTAAGCTTTACAACAACCACTCGCGCTCTGCTTTTATCATGGCTTCAATCAAAATATCGTTTCTTGAAGACAGCTAACGGCTTCTGAGAAAAAAAAATGAGGGTGTTTCACTGAGAATGTTTTCAATAGACTCAATTTGTTAAAACTTGTGATTAAAACCAAACTCCAAGTAGGGCAGGCTCAAAACCAGGGGGGTTTTAAAGCTGTCTGAGTTGCTGATCTGAACTCAAAACTTCACAGCCTTAAATGAGCATACCTAAAAAGTAAGTTCTTCAACACCCAACAATGGAAAATGTAGGGAAAAGTGACCTCTCCAACACTCACTGATCAGGAAAATGTAGGAAAAACACTGTTTAGAGCAGTGCCTGGCAGCTCAACAGAGACAGGGGCTCATCAGGAGCAGGCTGTTCCAGAACAAAACCTTTCTACATAACCCAGGCAACAGATCTGACCTTTTCATCTACAAAAACCAGTCAGCCCACCACTGAACTCATTACCGGCAGAGATCTGCCCCTCAATACTGTTTTTTTTCACAGTCCCAGGGCCAAACCTGTTCTGACACCGATTGCCTCCTGTCAGGAAAGTGCTGGAACAGCTCAGGGACAAGACCTGTGCTGAAACCAAACCTGTCTGAACTCTCCCCACGTAACCTGAGCTTCACACACACACCCACACTGACATTGTCACTGCACTGAGCCAGGCAAGCAAGCGAAGGACTCGTATCTTGAAAAGCAAACAAAAGAGGGTTATAAAAACTAATTAGCTGTTTGTGCTCACTGCTGCTCTTCTCTGCAAAGCTGTAACCAGAGCAAGTACATCTCTGAGGGCTTCTCACAAGCAGCTCCGGGATGGCCCAGGCTGGGCCAGATTCATGGTGCCAGCAGCAAAGGCCCTAATCCCACAGTTTTGAGGTCAAAGCTCCACTCGCACAGTTCACAGTACAGCCCACAACCAGCTGTGTCAGCACAACTGAGAAAGCAGGATCAAGCAGCCGTGGGGACGAAGCTTTTAAGCCTGTGATGCTGCCAAATGCTTCGTATCACAGCCCTGCCTATTTGCATTTCTGCCTTGGGCCCCATCTGTAGCTTCCCATCCATGTAAAAGCTGTCCCCAGGGAGAAGAAAGGCTACTGGCCATTTGTTCAACACATCTCTAATGCATCCAGCTTCAAATGAAATAGGTGATAAAACTCTTTTCCATACAGTTCTGACTCTCTTGTTGTCTGAGGGCAGAGAACATCAGAAATGTAAATAGCTGGTCCAGTGGCTTTGATCAGTCAGCACCAGGCACCAGTGCAGCTCCCAAGCTGTCTTCCTGTTCCCAAGCCCTCCCAGTCTTCCATGCCAGCACCACATCCTCACCATCAGAAACAGACACACACACACTTAATTCTTTCCTCAACTCCCACTTCAGATAAAAGATCCTACAAAGTAGGTCTCCAAATGCAGTATCAGTTAAATCACTTTGTAGTAACACCCAGGAATATCTTTAAAATATGGTTACATCCTGTTTCAGAAGTCTTAATGAGCCATATTTTTAGCCCACGAATAACCTGAAAACTAGCAGAGACACACTGCAGCACTAAAACTATGTCACTGTAGAGCTATTTCATTACAAGCCACAGCTCTCTTTGCACAGATAATTTCCTCCAAGAGCCCAACTAAGCTGTTACAGGGTTTTCCAGCAGGCACATATGTAGGGCAGCCAGAAATGAGCCTGATATACCAGGCAGAAGTTGGGAACTAGGAGAAAGAAAGGAATAAACACAGGAGATGGGTCCCTTTCAACACACGTGTCTCAGCAGAGGTCACTGCAATGACTCGGAGCTGGAGGAGGGCCAGGGCACCATGCATGCATCTGTCAGGGATCCCACCCAGGCTCCAGGCAGGCATCCTCACACACAGGGGAACTGCAAGGCTGGAGAAAGCAGGAGCTCCAGCTGAGACCACCCAGCCTCTCATGCCTCACACTCAGTACCTGCAGTAACAAAGTGCCAGTGCCTGGCGCAGCCAAGGCTGGCAGAACTGCATGAGGCAGCACAGACCATCCTCCAACAGCCATTTTCACCATCAACAATATCCAGAGGTGACAGACACATGGAAGACAGAGGCAAGGCCAGGCATCTGGTATCTCAACTTGGTTAAGCTTCGTGGAGAAACTGTGGAAAGCAAGGAGTAGATGACGTACAAACCTGGGGCTCCACAGGATCCAGACATGACAGTGGCAGGCACTCCGAGGACATTTCTGCCCATGCCCAGGGGTTTGAAGAATTCAGCAGCACCCACAGCAGCTCATTCCCAAAGCCCCTGGCCTGCAAACTGCACGGCCTGGGAGTCCTACAGTCCTTGTGAGCTCAGACAGGGCTGAGGAGAGGCACAGACACAGCCCCCACCACTCATGGTTCTGGGGAGAATGCATCGCTCTCCTATTCCCTTTAAAGAGAAAACAAGTCACAAAGACACCCCAAGCAAATGCTGGGGGAGTGACAGCCTGTCTAACTCACGGGGACAGTGTGAGACTCTGGTGGCTCTCAGGCTCTAGAAAGAAACTTTCCATTGCTTTTTTGGAAGCTGCACCTTCCCTGATCCTGGAAGAACGCTGGCGTAAGGGAATACCCATACACTCCTTATCATGAGGAAAAGAATCTAAAATGGGCTTCTCCTCTGAATCAGCTCCAAAGCTATCTCAGAAAAGCCACGTTATCTCCCAGCAGCCCAAACCACTCCTATTTGTTACAGAATAATAAAGCCATTACTACTGAGCAATCACACTATTACACTGTTGTTTTACATGGCTATAATTTAACAGTTGCTCACTGTTTGCTTTAGAAAATCTACTCTTGAAAGGTCTATAAAATTATGAACTCTTGCTCCAGTTTGAAAACATAGGCATGAGCAGGGATTTCTGTTCCCTAATAAATCACATACCCCTACTAGTAAACACCAGCTTATAAGAAACATCTTTTGTTTATTGAAAGTAAATAGCATGTGGACATTTTAAACAAAAAGAAGGTGGGAGGCGGAGGGGGACAGACAGATTATGTTTTCCACTTTCATTTTGCCTTGTGTCTAAACAAACAGTTCCTAACAGCTTTGTTTTCCAAACCAACTTTCTCCCAGCTGCTATCTGGAACCACAGAAAAGGAAAGCAATACTCAAGATGTACAAGGATTACTTGACTTTGCACACTCGTTTTACTCAGCAATCAGTGGCCTGGATACACAAGCCACAGGGAGGGTTGCTAGGAATAAGCAGTATTGGAGAGACTGGTTGGCTTCACAACACATCAGTACTGGGAGGATTCACTCAGACCCTCACACCATGCCAGGGGGAACCAGCATTTTGCCAAGCTGTTGTGACAGGTCCCAATTTTGCCACAGGAACTGATCCGCTGCCTTCCACTGAGCCACAACCACACAGAAACTTGGAAGATGACTCTGAACAACAGCTTAGAGAGGAGGTCAGAGAAAACAGCTCCTACAGACCCCTCAGGGACAGCCATCTGTAGCATCTGAAAACAACTATCCCGCGGAACTTTTTTAGCATGGTTGTTACTGTTTCCATAAGGTACAGGAAGCACAGAGATACTGACCCAAAAAGACACAAGAAATTATACCAGGAGCACACTCTAGTGTTTCTGAATTTTTCATCATCTTCAAGATCAAAGATATTAATCATCAAAGATCTTTCTCATCCCTCTGCCTTCAACTGCTGATCAAGGCACCAAATATTCCCACACTCCTTTTTCTTGCCTTCTTGCTACACACAGTTTAGTGTTACTTAGACCACGTCTGCCTCACAAGTTCCTTGCCTACGAGAGATGTAGCAACACTTCACTGAAGTTTCAGGGTGGGAATAGCTAGAGTAAATATTTTGATCCGTTTCACTCAAACAGCAGAAGATTCCTTATATCCAGGCATAAATACAGAGACCTGACTCTATGAGAGACTCAGAAACAATGTGCAAATACCTGGCTCTATCACAGCTGTCACACACCACGGAAACTTGCTGTATTTGACCCACCACAACCGAACAGCCCCTCCATAGGTGATGTTTAGTCAAATGGCAGATTCTACGTAACACTAATCTTTGACAGTCCTGACAAAGAAGTAACTCCACTTTCCAAGCTGGACCTTCACAAACATTACCCAAAAAATGCATTTGAAGGGCCTCAGTGGAGTCCAGGACGTGGTAACTTCTCACTTACACCTCATTCACGCCATCCAGGTCTTGTGGGAAAGCACCCATACAGCTGGGAATGTGGCAGCCCAAGCCAGCCTGCACTGTGGGAAGCAAACCCTCTGCACAAGCCCTTTCACGAGGCCTTTTTCTCCCACCGCTGTACAGCTGCCACAACAGCGAAGTCCCCCTGACAGCACATGGATTTTACTGCTACTTGCAGTGCAAATGAGATAATTAGGTCAGAAATCTTCAAAGCCCTGCCACTGCTGTGGGTAATGAGATTCTGCAGTTCACCTGAAAATAAAAATGGAAAAAGAAGGGCCGGTAAAGCTCCTTCTCTTGCTTGAAGTCTAGCTGTGAAGCCATCCAGCAAACAGCTTAGTCCAGCGTCCATCAAGAAGTCCATCCTGGCAGCTGGGAAGTCAATGTATGAATACAACCATACATACATACGCATTCATACGGGAAAACCAGGGGCACAACAGATTTGCCAGTAAAACATGAGGTACAAGCAGCCAAACTGCCACATTTTAATCAGTGACAGCCCTTTTATCTTGCTGTGTACTGGCTTTCTTGCAAAAGGAGACCAGATCACATCTCTGTTCTTACCTGAAATACTGTCTTCAAAGAAAAGGGGCAAAGAACCCTTCTGCAGGGGTGTCACTTTGGTGACAACCCAAGACACACGCACTCCTCAGACTGAGCTGAAAGCTTTCACAACAAACAAAATCCCTTGGCATGTATTTAGAACTATTTATTGTACAATTCTGTCTTTTAAAGTTAAGCAAAGAGCCTCTCTTGTTTGCTCTTGATAGGCTGGGGTTCAAATCTGGAGCATGTCTTCAGGGCAGGGTGTAAAGTGCCATAATGCAGAGCAGATACAGAATGTCAAAAACCAGTTTCAATCCTACCAGGTACACAAGGAAATACACACAAAGACCCTCTCCCTGCTCCTTGTGCTTTGCAGCTCTCTCCGAACAGCCAACCCGTCCTGCAGAAAGGCCTGGGTGTGCAATTTGTTGCTCAGGGAGGACAAGAACCAGCCCTCCCATGCTGCATTGGAACAAAGTAATCTACTCCCAAGAAGAGAAGTCAGGCTCATCAAATTCCTGCCAACTCTCCTGCATTTCCCAGGTAATTGCACAAACCATGAATTAATAAGAAATAATGAGCCGGCACACAGGAGAAGAGAAGACAATTCAGATCAGCAACAAAGAGAACTAATGGAAAAGTATGTTTTAATAGCTCAGTGCAGACGACTGTCACTGCAAGCCCACATCACCCCAAGAGAGGTGTCACTTCCCTGGGAGGACACAAGGACACACACGCCACCCACACAGCACACAAACACAATGCAAAGCTGAGGGGGGCTTAGGCCAGGAGTTAATTGTGCCGAGAACAGACAGCGGGGGCACTCCTGACAAAGCACCAGCCTGTCCAGGGACAGCCTTGTCACCACCCACCACACGGCCTTCGGGAAGTCACAAAAGCCATCTGAGCTTCACTGCCTGGCTACAGCTGCAGTGTCTGACACCAGCTCCCTCCACGGGCGTGGACCACCCCGGCTTTATCTACACCTGCTCTGCTTCTTTCTGTTATCACCTAACCCCACAGGTATGTTATCAATGCAGCCAGCCAGCCTTGCTGGAACAATAGCAGATAAGAGGGCAGCTTTCTCATAGAAAATTAAAAAATGGGAGATGATAAACTGTTAAGTCAAAGGGGTGCCCACAGCTAGACATGCAATGATCTTACCAAGGACCTGACCACCTTGGGACTTTAGTCCTTCTGTCTTAACTTCTTACCCAGTCCTGTTTGAAAAGACAGTATCTGGTTGGGATCTGGAAACTCGGTTACCACTGAAAGTGCAAAGTGACCTCTTACAGCTCAGGGATTGTGTTGGGAAAAATTGCAAAATAACAGCCAGTATCTGTGGCTACAGGGATCCACATGAAGGTGGAAGAAAACAAGGAGCAGTGCAAACTTTTGAACCTGGTTAGGACCGAGGGTCAGAATGCCCTCCCATTTCCAAACTTAAACTTACATCTGTCATAACAACAGGAGGATAATATATCTCATAACCTATTTCAAAAATGCCTCACACCTACTTGGCTGTTTAACTTACCAGCATCTACAGTGCATCTACCCACTGTTAGCACAAGCTTCTCTTCAGAACACATAAATCTTTCTGTTTTCCAAAGCTTCAGCCAGCTGAAACCTGACAGTTTGAGGACAAAGCAGTAAAAGGCCTGGGTCTGCTTCCAAATGGTGAAGGACACGCTTTCAACACACAGTATCCAAGCAGCAGAATTCCTGTGGGGACTGTCACACCACTACGGGGCCCTCCTGGATCAATGGGGGTTCAGGCTCGGATGTGATGCTTCTCCCTGGCTGACTGGGCTTCTCCTTATTTCACCAAAACACATCTAAAAACCACACCTGGATTTACACTGAGATTTCAACAAAAACACCCCAGATCATCCACTCTTCTCCGCAGTGAGCAGAGTTTTGCCTCTCCATCCGACTGCTAGATTAGCACTATAGATGGTGGCTGCTCAGGACCAAGGAATCCAACCTAATATTTTACTAAAACCAGATTTATTTCCATTAATCTAGACTAATTACTGCTGCTTCTCCTTTAATGAGGTCTGTTGTGCCTCAGCACACAACACCAGCACAGGAGAAATCCTCATCTTCATAACCAGGCAATTTTGGGCCACTTTGAATAGCTCCTTCCCTACTGTTAAAAACAAATTATGAGAATGATGTCTCTTCCAGAGAGCCAGTTTCATTTCAGGAAATGCTGTGTGATTATTCTCACGTTCAGGTCAGCAACAGCCTCGCAAAATCTCCTTTATCCAACTTTTACTACTGTTGAGCAGGGATTAACATTAGTTGAGCCCAACCCATATTAGCCGAGGATTATTTGTTAGTCACCATCCTATAACCACTTGCCTTTTCCAGCAGAAACCTTTACATCGCTGAGATAACTTGCAGGATAATCCAAGTCACATTTTAAATGAAATCTATATAAAAACACACATCCACACTGTTGTCTTCCTCCTTCCAAAATACACAATTAGTTCAGCTTAGAAAATGCTACAAAAATTAATTCTGTCAAATCTGTAGTCTAACAAGTTTCTGGTGAGAAGAAAATACTCCCTGTGAGGGCAGCATTTTTTTTAACCTTACAAACTTTAAAATACGCAAACAAGTATTCAGAAATTTTCATTTACAGCCCTGCACATACCACATATACCAATTTAGACTTTCTGTTTAAAATCTATATGGAAGTTACACAGATGTGCCCTGATCTTCCTAATGCTTCCTCTGGTTTCCTGCATGTGAGCACCCTCCTGCAACATCCCACATCTGCCTCAGCAACAGCTCGGCTGCTCCACAAAGAGACACTCTTGAAGTTGAAGGTTTCTTTACTTTTCCTTCTGCTGGCTCCAATCCCATCACATCTGGAAAGCCACATCCAGCGCTGGCTGTCTGGGCTGAATGGCAGCTCTGCACTGAGCTGGGGGGAACTGGTGCCCTAGGGATGTGCACGGTCCAGATCCAAGAAGTCAGGCTCTGAACTGAAGCACTAGGAGATTTCCCCAGCTGAGCAAACACCTGACTGCGAGAAAAGCAGGTCTTACTTGCTACTGTTACTACAGAAGGCTGAGATTATGGATGGAAGAAAGTACCTGCCTATACTCAGCTTAGTGAAGAACAGGTTACCAGGAAATTCGGTGAGTGTACACATCCTTACAGGGAGGCTCGTCATACCAGGACCTGTCTTCACATTCCCTATAAACCCCAGCTGGGTGAACTCAAACTGAAGGTGCACATCGCTGAGCGAGGGCATCAGAGCAGCCTCCCGAGGGGCTGTGATGGACAAGCACCCACAGCAAATGTTTACATCAGAAGCGGGTGTTGCTTTTCTAGAGATGCTCTTTTTCAAGCATAACCATGAAACCTGGAATAAGAAACGTCTCAGCTTCCCACAGTACACAAGAAGGCAGTACAATATGCTGCTTGCCTTAAACATACAGAACTATCCCAAGTGCCCTCACTGGTGTAAGAAACAAAGAATGATCTGACAGCTCAGCCTCGTGCCCAGATGCTGAAGTGTTCCTGAAGCCTTTCACCCCTCACTTAACTCCTCTGCTGCTAAAGAGCAAATCCTGGCAGCAGCCACAAGCATGAAGTAAATGGGAAGCTCTTCTCTGCCAGCAGCTGGGAGAAACTTCCATCTCTCCCCACTTTGCACATAAAGAAAACCCCACAATAGTACTTGTGGCAATGCTGCTCGCCAGATTTTCCACTGACAGACTCTTGAGAAAAGCCTCCAGATAGAAAGTCTGCTCCTAAGGACCCTCTTCAAGCGGATGACTTTTGACTTTGGGAACGTATGGCTCATCTTCTTGAGGAAAGGTTCCCTTTGTTTTCAGTACAGAGAAAAAGAGTACAAAAGAAAAGAAAGAAAAGTTGCCTTTACTGTGACCTAGGGAACACAGAACTAAATAAATTTGATCAATATTTTGATTTCTCTGACAAAAGCCACAATCAGCACTGACACAAACAACTGGTTAGCAAGCTGGGGGGGCAGGAGGGGTAAACCAAACCAGAGTTTCAAGATACTTATCTTTCCATCACAACAATTGCCACCAATGACAGTAATTTACATGGCTAATAGGCAGCATTATGTTTACAAAGCCATTCTTGGGAGGGAGAATCTAAACAATTTTTGCCAACCCAGCAAAGGAGCTGGTGTTGGACCAGATCCAGGGATTATTTTCCCCTTTTATCCTGAGTGTATTTTGCCAAGATGCCTTGCTATGGAACAACACAACGTGCCTTTAGAAGTGTGTCTGCAAACCACACAGACCTGTGGAGCATATGATCACCGTCCTGTGACAGCCTGAATTCTCCAACAGCAGGGCTGCCCCAGCCTCTGTGACAGGGGGAAATACGTATCAAGCAGGAAAACAATGGAGCCAAGCCAGCAGCACCAGCTCCTCCACCCCATGCCACACTCTCTATCCCTCTGCTGAAGATAAGCTCCAACGAGCCTCTTATCTCCCACCCAGGGGCAGCTCCCACCCCCAAACCACATGCTGACTCCCTCCTTCCTCCCCCCAACATCTGCCTGAACACCTGCTAATTCTCTGCCCTCCCCAGTCCTTGGTTTGGTTTGGTTTTTCTTTCCATGAAAAGGTCCCTGTCTCTTTCTTACAAGCTCTTTCAAGGCTTTGCCACAAGTCAGACAGACAGGTGGGACTGGCAAAGCACAAAAACGGACTCAAACTGGCTCAGTCCCTCTGGGTCTATGTAATTAGGAGGACTATGCTCATCATTCCTTTAAAGCAGAACAGATAACTCCAGAAACGTAAGAGCACATTTTCACTAGACCATCAGCTAAAAAGAGACAAAAAAAAGGGACAAAGATTTCCAAAAGAACATAAAAGCCTTCTCACATGCACAGGAAAAAAAAAAAATCAGTGAACTCTTGACTAGTTTTAATATGAGGAAAAATTCCACTTTTGTCTGGAAAATACATGCAACCATTCTGCAGCTGTATCCAACAGCCAGCCAAGAGCCACAGAGAGGACAGTCTTGCCTTAAGTGCAAAACTTGAAGTAATTTTGGAACCTGTAAGCACTGATGATGCTTCTGAAAAAAAGAAGATTTATCAAAGCCCTGAGTGCATGAACAGTCAGATTTTGCCAAAATTCTCAGTGTATTGACAGGGCATGGGAAATCAATTTCATTAAGTAATGACCTTTTGGTCACACCAATTAACTTGATCATCTATCGACAGTCAATTTAGAAACGATCAAGGATGCACATTTCCCAGCACACAGTGAAACAGAAGAAGGACTGCCAGCCTGGCATTGCTTCTGCATCCCAGGTTTGCTCCACCAAGTTCTGCCATCCCAGCACCATTTTAAGTGTTTAATTTCCCAAAGTCTTACATTTAACAAGGTGCTAAGCCATCCCAACTCCAAAGGGAATGTGGTTCAAAGACTCGAGCAGGAAACAAGACCAGAGAAGTCAGTCAGAACAAGGGAAAGAGCCCACAGCAGACTGAGCACAAATGCAATACTTCACATGCTAAATTTTAATTTTCCCACCAATTTGGGCTGAGAGCAAACCTTGGGGATGCTCACATTTTATTAACACACCTTTAATATTAATGACCTCTCCTCAAGAACTTCATGAAAGATCTGAAAAAAGAAATTAAAACATGAAGAAACAAGAAAAGATAGAATAAACCAGGTTATTCAATAGCTCAGCTGAACATAATATGGCAATAACAGGCAATTGTGTTTAAAATGCTGATAAAGATTTTTAAATAATTTCACAACATCTGATACAAAAGTTTCCCTGGAACACAGTAATTGCTTATCATAACCACCACAAAGTATGTTTATTACCCACGGAGATAAGACATGGCAGCTGCTGGACTTCTCAGATAAAGCAAGCCCATATCACAACAGCAGGATCACATGGATTAGGAGCAGGAGGATCTGACTCAAACAGAGACACCAAAGGGCATCAGTGACATGAACAAAAACATGTCCAAGGGAGAAACTCCAAGACCTACACACTCACAAAGTGTCCTGACACCTGCAAACAGGACAGTGTTAGGTAGGCTCAGACACCTGGTTTGGCTCTCCCATGGAATTTCCCTACTCGGCAGCTGCAGCTCCAGCAGAATTTTATCTTCCTGCAAGGAAACACCAGCTCTTCCTCTTCCTTGAAGCTTCCATTACTCTTCAGGATTAGGAAATTCAATGGTGTTTCAAGGATGACTTCAGCATAATAGTGGTAGTCAGACAAATTAGAATCTCTTCAGACTTCCCCCCACGTCTGGTGGAGGGTTTGGCTGCTCTAGAAGGGCTTGTGAAAATATGGCTCAATGCTGCTTTCTATGAAGGTGGCAAATTCAGTTTTAGCAGCTGTGGATCCTCTCACCAGCAAGCTGTTAAGTCAGAAAAGCACAAGCAGCACTTGGAGGTCACTTACTCAAGGGATTTAATAAATGCAAGAGTGCTTAGAGTGATGGTGTTCTTCATGTTTACAGTGTGTAACAGCATCTGCTGCACAGTGGTAACAAGTGGGGGAACTGAGGCAGAGACAGCAAGTGACCAACACAAAGACAATTAAAACAGCCAAAGTCACAACAGCTCCAAATCCTGTGTCTGGAAGTGCTTTCCCATAAAGAGGAAAGCAAAACAGACACCAAGCCCCAAAATGTGAATGCTGGTGTAATCATAAGTCATGTTTTACTGCAGAAAAGACTTAAAAAATAAACAAATGAATACAAGGACTCGAGACTGCAATTTCCTGCAGTTTTGTCTTGTGAGTGGATTGCCCAGTTCTACCCAAACAATGTTCATGATCTGCTCAAAGCTCTTCCTGCCATTGAGGCACTTCAGGTTCCACCACAGAGGGGTTTTCCAGTGCCTCTCCTTCAGTCCATGAAGAAACTGCACCTCCCTCCTCTACTTGGTCACTTATTTTCAAAAACTCTGAATTCTCCTAGTTATCACTGACCAGCAGGTCTAGGAATTATTGGGAAAAAGAAAAGGGAGATGGACAGACAACTGGATGGGATAATTACACCTCTTCAACCTTCAAAAACCAGCTAAAATTACTGCAGTCAAGTGGATCCAGTTCTTCTCCAGAAAGTAACGAAATTGCACCAGAGTTGATTTTGGCCCAACGTGCACTTGGCAAATACTGATAACAAGGATTTACCATATCCCCTCTAGTATTACAGCTGACTATAAAACAAACATTTGCTTCCTACTGATAACAAAATGACTATGATCACTCAGGGTTTGTAAAGGTTAGGGTTTCTCTGTCACCCAAGGCAGCCCTGTAATTCCCAGTGTCCACGCAAAAAATACCCTGCATGTAACACTGGTCTCAGTTTTCCCTCAGGTACCCACTCACCTCACACAGAGATACAGTTTGGGATGGATTCCAGCAACAAATTACAATCAGAATAAATATTAATTCCCATCTTAATTATATACCCATGACCAGGCTTAATGGCCTTGAAGCCATTTAACCAGGAGAGGAGCGTGTAAATAGTGCAAGCAGCATCTCTTATGCTGCAAATGCCCAGACTGCTTCACAGGCACCTGGATTTTTTCCCTGGGAGAACAGCCAGCCTTCGGAAAAGCAGCTCCAAGGGAGGTAAGAATTCAAATCATCTGGCAAACAATATGGTATCAGGAGTCACAAACCTGTCGGACAACACAGCACTCTGCTCTCAGGATAGCTGTGCACTAGAGTGACAAGGATCATGTACGTGCTGAATACTCATTGATGGATTTCATCCTAACCTTTGACAGAGAGAAGCATCTCTACACTTGGCTAAAGATGGGCCATGAGGTTGCTAGAGCAGATGAAGTAATTGGCCCAGGAACACAGTGGGCACTCAGGAGAGATGCCCTGTATGCCACAGCCCACCACAGCACTTCCCCAACTCAGGAGGCCCTGGTGCCCTCAGTGCAGAGACACCTGTGTTGTCCCACAGAAGCTACCTCCATCTCCAAATCAGGCTGCACGCAGGGAAAATCGTCTCCCTTCATCCCCAGGGAAAGGCAGATTGCCAAATATTTTCTTTTCCAATTCTTACTTGCGCCACTCCAAAGTGTCTCATATACCACCAGCAGTCACTCACCCCCATGGGGCCCCCACAGCAGATCAAACCTGCTACAGCTGCCAGGAGAAAGTCTGCTGCAAAAGAGGACGATATGCCCAAAACCGAGCCTGTTCTGCTTCACTATGGACTTCAAGGCAGTGAAGGCACCAAAAAATAAAACAAAAAATAAAACAAAACAAAACGGGAAAAAAAAAAAAAAAAAGGCTAGGGAAAACAGGAGAGACAAAACCAGAACCAAGCCTGAGCAGTTTCTCCTTCAGCTTTACACACCAGAAGAGAAAAAGAGAAATGCCAGCAAAAAGCATTCCCCACGTTGGAGCAGCCCCCGCCTGGCTTGGAGAGACTGGCTGTCACAACAGCCACGGCACAACGGCAGCAAGCTCCAAGCTCCGGCACGAGAGCCCTGCCTCTGGAAAGGGGATGCAGGTGAAGCCTCGCCAGCGCCGCGCGCACGGTGTCCGGCACTGTCAGTGTCCCCCGTTTCCTGGGGGCTGTAGGAAACACCGCTTCCCTGCGCCGCCCATCCCGGTGACACTGCAACGCCACAGTCACAGGGCCGGCGGATCCGCAGGCAGGTGACATCCTGCGAAGCGCAGGCAGCAGCAGGGACACGCGATTCCTGACAATGAGAACAACGGCTCCGGCACAGGCTCTCACGGCAGGCAGCGGCTGCGGGGTCACGCCGCCAAGGCGAACGCGACAGGAAGGATAAAACAAATCACAACGCAAGTGAGGTGATGTCGAAAAAGGAAATCTGTTCTATAGCAAGAGAACTCGACCACAAAACCAAACTACACAAACCCAGATGGATTTCAGCTGATCCCTCAGATGGAAAGCTCAGCCCACTTCCCACCAACACGTCCCCTGTAGAGAGCCCCAAGGAAAGGAACCAGCACAACGCCCTTGTTGGAGTCAACTGAAAATGGGTTGTTTAGAGCTTGTTTTTTTTTCCTTAAACCCTTTCCTGCTACTGCAAGGAAAACAGGCTCAAAGTCAGACGGCAGAAGGCTTTCAAAAACACTGGATCACATCCCCAGCAAGTGTACACTGGCACTGCTTCCATCAAGCCCGGAGGGGGGAAGGTTTTCCACTCCACTCTACTTCTCTCCTAGGTACTTCATACCCAGCGAGGCTTGAACTTTGGATCAAAACACATGCAGCTTCGGGATCAAATGCAGACTTTCCCAAAACCATTTCAACCCTCTGCCAAATTAATTTCAGATTGAAACAAGTCCTTGTTTTTCTTTTCAGAATCAAACCCACCTGTTGGAAAGCACATCCACACGTACCCAGCGGCACGTCCAGGGACTGTACAGATGCACTCACTGCCTCCCTATACAAGATGTGGCCCATTGTTAGAAAACAAACAGCAACAATTTTCACTAGTTGCCTAACTGCTTGCAAGAAACACCAAGAAGCCACAACTGCAAATTCTCGCAAGGCATGTGAAGTTTTCTTGTTGAAGTGGGTTTGGAAAAACAACATCCACTCCACCACCCCCATTTTTTCTGTTTTTTTTATTCTTTTAAAATCATTGTTCTCCATTACAAGCCTTGGGATCCACTTAGCTGTTTGCTCAAACACGCAGGAGACACAGCTCCCACCCAGTCCAGCCTACCCGCTCGGCTGCTGGTGGGGTCACAGCCTGCCATCCATCTAGGAAAACCCACACTAACTGGTGACAATGGGTCATTTACATGGATCGTTATTCACTTCCACAACAGCCACCATAAAGCTGCACATATGTCGAATCATAACCTACCCCTAACAGGAGCTCACAATGTTCTAAGGAAAAAGAAAGAAAAGAAAAACAACCCTGCAACCATCCACGTGCTGTTATTATGCTCTGTTGAACCTGAATGCATCTTAAAAGGAATAAAAATGTACAATGACATAGGGATGGCTCCTCCACCACAATACCCTGCTTAGGGAGGATTTTAGACGAGAGCAAGTCCATGGTACACACTCACGGTTTTGGTGCAGTTCTGCCAGCCTATACCTTTCCAAACCCTTCTCGGGAATGAGAACAAAACCTTTTGTGGGTTGTGCAAACACAGGGGAGGAACCCCACAACCTAAGGTCCACTGCTCAGCCGACCCTCAACGCAAACTTTGACGGCAACCACAGAAAGCCACCAACACGCCCGGCGGCCGTGTACGTGTGCCCTCGCACGGTGCCGCTTGCGTAACCATTGCAAAACGCGAGCGCGAGGAGCATGGCTATTCCTGGGTCACTTCCTTGACCAACGGGACATCTGCCCACCCGGGTGTCCCATGCCGGCGAGAACAGGGCAATGAAAGCGAGGATCCCCTCCACGGCCCTGCCGGACACCTGGGACTGCTCTGGGCCACCCTGTGCCGGACAAGCGCTTCGTTCCCTGCCAGACTGGCACAGCAACTGTCCCTCTGGCAGAAACTTGCCACTGGCCAGGCAGAGACCGTGGAATGCTGCTGCTGCTGCTGGTCCACTGCCCCCCAGCCCAGACATGGAGGGGAGTTCCTGTGGGGAGTGTCACCCTCAAAGTGTGAGCGTGTCACCCCCAATGTCACCCCCCAAATGATGACCCCAAAGGAAACACCATCTAGGCATGGACCATGAGCACAGCTGTCGTCCACCTCGGAGGGAAGAAGGGGACGGGGAGAGGGGGGAATGGCCACGGAGGGACGGGATGGCCACTAAAGGGGGGAAAAGACGACTGGGATAAATGGCCATTAAAGTGGAAGGGAGGCTGGTACAGCGGGTGACCGGCCAGGGAGCGCATCCC
>VZRO01005934.1:2098967-2141685 GCA_013397915.1 Daphoenositta chrysoptera
CCCCCACACCCCCCCCCCCCCCCCAATCTCTTTAGGGTTTTTTCCCGGTTTGCCACGGGTGAGCGCGGAAGGCGCCGCTCCGCTCCCGCCGCCGCGCTCCCCTCACGGTGCTGCCGGGGACGCCTCCCGGGCCCCGCTGCCCGTCGGGGCTGCAGGAGCTCAGCGCGCCGAGCCCGGCTGGGCAGCGGAGGCAAAGGGACACCAGCGACCGCATCGCCATGGCTTTGATGCGGTTCAGTTTTGAGGCACAGCTCCTTCAGGTGTATATCGTTCAGTGGTCGTCAAAGCCTAGCCTGTGCTTCTTAGCCGTCTGTAAAAATAAAGCAAATAAATCACATCGTGTGGCATGTCCGCACCCCATCGCTGTGGAGAGAGGCAGGATCTATCCACCACCTGAGCCAAGCAGTGGAAATGAGGCAAGGAGATGAGAGATGGAGTCCAAAGTTGCTGCCTCCCAGTTAGGCTTGGCTGGGTCCCAGACACAAACTCGCACCACATGTCTGTGCATAAACCCACAGGTGCAGGTTTAGTCCTGAGGGCAAGTGACACCAAGTCCTTCTTTCAGCAGTGGTACCTAGCACGAAACACAAGGGCAGCCTCACCCACAGTGGGTCTGCGTTGCTCTCCAAAAGGATACAAAGCTGCCCAGAGCACAGGGATGTTTCATCACAGCAGTGTGGAATGCAGAGAGGGCTTCAGCTATGCAGAATACGAAAAAAGAAACATTTTTAATCCAGACCCTCCTATTTATTAGCTTGTATAATGAACTATAAAAACTTAAATGAAACCAGAAAGGCTGTGTGGTGGGAAGCAGGTTTCCCATGAGTGTGAGTTATGCAAGTCTAAGTTCATACTTGGCATTGCCAATACAGACAAGCCCTGGGAAGCAGCAGCCCCCCACTCTGGACAGATGTGCATGGGGGCTTTGCTCAGTATCAGGTGGGCACTCACTGCACACCTTGCTAGGAAGGAGTGTGTAATAAGGCCACAGCATTCCACTGACCCCATTCCTGCACCATCTCACCTCCCTACAGAAAGAAAAGGGGGTAGTAATACCCATGTTCCCTTCTGCACTAGTCCAACATGGAGGTAAAGATTACCATCATCCACAAACCCTTCTTTCTCTCTGAGTCCTTCCCACCTGCTCCTTTATGTGTGAGGTGGTTTTAAGGGTTTTAAGGCTGCTGTCAAATTGCTTTAACTAGGCTGTAAAGGAATATCTACCTGTGTCCGCCAGTGGTTTCTTTCAGTCACACCCCTGCCCTTTTTCTTCAAATCCCAGACATTTCTCCCTCCCTTTAAGCAAGGAAAAACTTTACCTTGCAGTCAGCCAAGTCTGGCATAATATAAATAAGGAAAATTGCTAGTGGTCTGCAAAACACTGCACACTCTGGATAAGAGCCCTTGCCTGTGTTAAGGTGTTGACCAAGCTCCATGTCAGCAGACCAGGGTTAGACCAGGCTTTGAAAAACCCAGGTCTAACCCGTCTTAGCTCTCTACCTGTTCTTAGTGTTATTTGATTCCTCCGTGGCACCTCTGTCTTCTGGCATGTCTGTGGAAATAGGAATTAAACTAGTGTTTCGACAAACCCAAGCTTGCAACATATATTCCTTGAATATCTGTCCCTGGGGAAAAGAAAAAAAGACGACTTGGCAAACAGCCCCTGAAGTAAGAAGGCGGCAGAAACATCACCCAGAGCACCAGCTCCTTCACACTAACAGCACGTGTGCTCTGCAGGAGCAACACCAAGTCCCAGCATCTGCTCACAGAAGGGAAATGATTCCCTGTGGCACTTAAAGAAGGAGAGCCTGGCTAAAGAGCCACTTAGAAGATTCGGGAAGGATCAGATAAGTCTCTGGCTGTCAGTCCATAAAGAACAAAGTGACAGTGGCCATGCCAACAGAAGGGACATTCACTCCCCAGACAGTGGCAATTCTGCCCCAATACTTAGGGCAGCAAAACCCCCATTTATGTGCTGTAGACTCCCCAGCGTTCCCATTCCTGTCGATGAGGCGTTTCTGCCTTTCGATAGCTGCAAGTCTCTGCTACTTTGAGAGAAGAAAGTGTGACGGGCAGAGCAGCAGCAGTAAGTGGCAGGTGTTTGTAGTCCAACTTTTTGTTCCCCCTTTGAGAGACATTATTTCTGTGCTACAAAATTTTTTTGGTGAGTCAGGTGTATGGACAGTTTATCACACACATGTCTAGGTTTTTATAAGACCCCAGGAATAATAGCCCACTAGGGAAATCCAGCAAAAGCTGCTATAAATTTATCTAGTTCAGCAGTCATTTTGAACATCCAAAGACACATTTGTAGGATGTAAAGTCCCATTTTAAGGGTCAAAAGCCTCATTTTTTAGGGTTTTTCCCATGCAGGCAGCCTGTAGCCAAGGGGGGATCCATGCTACTGAAAGGCTGGTGTCATGCAAGAGATCTCAGAGCACAGCAACACATTACAGAGGGATCGGAACCAAAACTTCTCCAGGCTCTGAATCCAAACCTACATGACGCAGCCCATGTCCACTTCCAGTTGGCAGCTGTGGGTTTCGGACTACCAGGACCTAGTTGTACAAGTTACTAAACAAATGCAGGTAAAGAACAACACTTGCTCCAAAAAAAGACACCCTAAAAATAAAAGAAACCTGAACAACAGGGAGAAGCTATTTCAGAGAGAAAGCAGTGAGGAGCAAGAAGATTCACAGCTTAGGTTCTTTCTCACGCAAGCAGGATTAAACTTCCCAGTCTCAAATATAGCCTTGCTTCGTTTTCTGACCATCCCTGACTCCAGACTCCAGTGCCTGCAGTGCTGAGGTTGACATTTTATGATGGATTTAAGCAGCTCTAATTACCAGAAGAGTTGGCTGCTCTTTCCTTTGTGACGGCATTAGTGCTTGAATGAGCCTGGAGCTGGACAGAGGAAAGGATGGTGCTGAAAACTTAATTGGCGACAACATTAACAACAAAAATCAGGGCCCTGCTCCAAATCCCTGTGCAATCACTCAGGAGTTAGTGCCAGCACAAGGAAAGCAATTGGAGTAGACAGAGACATGAGGAAGTTTTCAACAGCAGTACAAAACTGGATCAGCTCAAACTCACTGCAAGGCTTCAACCTTGGTCTTCCCAGAAAAGGAGTCTCTTGGGGACCTTTACCACCAGGACTCACTTTGTTCCCAGACTTCTTCTGGTCTGGCAGCAACTTCGACGCTGGAGAGAACGTTGACTTCCAGACGAGGAAAGTGATGGTAGCCTCCTGTTCCGTATGCGTGAGCAATGCCAAACAGGAGCAGCTGGTTGCACATAATAACATGCATTGTGTAAGTGAGCAACACAATGAGCAATTTGCTCAACAACCCAGGGACATCAGGACAATTCTGTATCACAGGGAAGAAAGAAAAGAGGAAAAAAACATGTGATGACCAAACCCTAAGGGAGACTCAACATCCTACACATCCATTTCATTACGCTTGCTCTTATAAATATTTATTACACAGCCTATCTCATCATTCTTTCAGGAATGGGTGTTGTGTTATTGTTATACCCAGGGAGGGCTTTCCTTCTTCCTCTGGTCCTGCTGCAGGCAGTCAGCAGTTGCCAAAGATAGATTGGGAGCAAGAGTGTGACATTAACTATGGAAAACGCTGCTTAAAATGGAGCTCAGGGGCAGATATTGGCAGGTGCATTGTTAGGAGGAAAACAAATGGAAAAGGCAGCACGTAATGAGATTCGGAGGCTTGTGTTTAAAATATGTTCATGGCAAAAGGGATTTCTGCGTGCAAGGGCCCTGGTCCTACAGCCAGAGCCACGGGTGAGCAGAGACTCACACACTGAAGAAACCTCCACAGATCCAGGATGGGGGAGTTATGATGCAGACAGTGCCAGGCTATGGAGCAGGAATGAAGGTAGGGTGGATTCTAAGTACCAACATCATCCCTCTGCCTGCACATGGAAAACGATCATGTTGAAGTACAGTACAAAAACTCCAGCACTTACAAAGCTTTGCACTTTAAACTTGGAGTGGGTTTTTATGTCTTTTTGATTTGTGTTGCTGCCTGGATGTCCTGGTGCCCTGGTTCGTGCTCTTCCTGGGACTTGTCAGCCAGGTGAGGGGAGGCTTTGCAAAATCAAATGTGAGTTTGCCTTACACAGAGACACATTGACTGATTCTGAAGGGAGCCAACAAGAAAGATAGGGAGGGACTTTTAACAAGAGCATGGAATGACAGGACAAGGGAGAGTGGCTTCATACTAAAAGAGAATAGGCTTGGATTAGATATTTGGAAAAAATTCTTTCCTGTGAGGGTGGTGAGGCCCTGACGTAGCTTATCCAGAGAAGCTGTGGCTGCCCCATCCCTGGAAGTGTCCAAGACCAGAGTGGGTGGATGGAGCTCTGAGCAACCTGGTCTAGTGGAAGGTGTTCCTGCCCATGGCAGGGGTTGGAATGAGATGATTTATAAAGTCCTTTCCAACCCAAACCATTCTTGGATTCTGTGATCATTCGAGACAAGTGACTTGGGTTGGCTTGCTGACAGTCCAATTCAGAAAAAAACACACCAAGACAATCCAGGCTGAGATTTTAAATTAAATGAATCTGTTTCATTTCAGTTATTCTCCCTTGCTGTCATTGAGACTTTTTCTGTGTGTATTTGTTAACCAGCTCATTCACTGTCAGCTACAACCAAATAAAAACCTACTAGAACCATCACAATGTGTTATAAAGCAGTCATGTGGAACATCACTGTCTTGTAAACACGCAGGACTAGGAAAAACAATATTTTCTCATAAACAACACCTGTGGACTTCTCCCTATAGCAGTTACCAAGGACCAATAAAAGTTTTGATCCTAAATAGTCTAAATTTTATACGCTGCTACGGTACCCATTAACTGAGGCTGGGTTTAGGCATAAAGAACACGTGTAACATCAAGGAATACACTCAGTCAGGGCTGCCATCAGAAACACCTGGCAGGCTCATTTGTAATGGGAAATGTGTTCATGTGCCAAAAATAAGGATCTGTTCTGAAGTTTTATTTGATCTACAGAGCTGGCTATATGATGCCATGCAGCAAAGCAGGGAGGCTGCCCGGTGCACATCCTCATGCCACCCTCTTGTGGCTAATCCCAGAAAATATAGTGCTGTACGTCCAAGGACACGGAGTAAGTGCCACAATGGCACCTTCAGGGTGCCTTGCCCCCACAGTGATCAGATCATTGTGGGGGCAAGCAGCAAAGTCCAGCCTGGTGACACTTGAATCCAGTTTAGGAGTGAAAAGCAAGGTTGGAATAAAACCATTCCTGCACTTGAAAAACCTTGGGATCTGGATCTGATCTGAGGATGGGATTTCAGCCAGTCCAACACACTGAAGGCCTGCAGATGTTCATGAATGTTTGGACAGATGTTTGATTTCCACAACCTTGGCTATTCTCTGCTCAGAAACTGGGATTATATACCTATCCAGTGAGATACTTTTAGCTATAAAATTCTGTCCTTGCTAATATTTCACTCAGAGAACCTGATGCTTTTATGAATTTCTAAACCCCATTCCCCTTTACTTTCCAGAGAGTTCCCAAATGAGCACCAGAAAGGTGACTGAGCAGTTCTCACACACCCTGTCTCCATCAAGTTTATTCAGAAACTGCCAATTTGCCCCAAAAGCAGGTGGTGGATTTCACAAGGTCCTTGGTGCCCTTGTTGTATAATGCAGGCTATTCCCATCCATCAGACAGTTCTGCAAACCTAAATAGATGATGTATTTATTTATGGATTACTGACCACAAGAAAGAGAAGCTCTGCACTATTGTCAACCTCACAGCCTTCGGTCTGCTATAAATAATGCATCATTGTTCGGTGTTGGTTTATGGTTTAAGTTCCAATGAGCAGCACGGACCAGCAGACTCAGCAAAGATGAAGGCAGCACAGGGTATTAGGAAGAGAAATGGGACCATCTGACCAAGAGTGTTAGAAAAACAAAGCAAAAATGTAATGTTCTCTGAGTTATTTTAACGTCAACTTCAGCAGACCTGCTTTTACCTCTAACTGAGAACTGCACAAATCTCTGCTTATCCCCTGCTTTTCGCTCTGCTTTCTCCCATTTGTGAGTTAATTCGATTTCAGATAAACACTAATTAACACAAGAGGTCACTGCCGTGGCCAGCAGGCACCGTTGCAACGTGGCATTCAAATACACCAAGAGATCAAAAGAGCCTCCGCTGCTTCCTTTGAACTACCCAATTAAAACTTGCACAAATAAAGCTATTGTTTTACATCTGCCTCATCCAGGCGGGAGAGAGGGCAGACAGCTCAGAGATCATTGCCTTTAATTGGGCTGTTTTCCCTCTCTTCTTACAGGTTTCCTCCATGTGGGTTTTTTCTTCAGACCAGTAGAAGAAAATGATGGCCAGACCCTTTGCGATGCAGCGATTACTCGGCAAGGCTACAGCAGACTGAAAGCAAAGCCGTGGGGAATCCAATTTCCCTCTCGTGAGCAAAAGGGCATCAATGCCTTTCTTGGAAGGTTTGATTGATAGCCCTTAAGAAGGACTCATAAAATGTGCCTCTCTGTGGCTATTTAGGCAATTCTCTTTTGAAGATGAAGGAGAATATTAGATTAATCCAACTGCTGTAACAGCATTATCTCCTGCTTTTAAAGAAAACATATTTTATGGCGTCCACACTCTAACAGAAACAACCTGTGGCTGCACGAGCCCTGGGCTGGTGCTTTGCTGCTAAGCAAACCATGGGAGCCTTGGAAGGGGTTTTCATCCAGATTCTAGGGAGCTGCTGTAAATACCAGACTTGTACGTCCATCCCACATGGACAGCTTGTGGACAACAGAGGAACCAAGGCTAGGGTGGACCACAGGGCCTGAGTTCCACTCCTCTCCATTGGGAAGCTCACTTAGACTAAGGCAAATTAGCAGGAGTGTAAAAAGGCTACTCAGCAACTGCTTGGGCTGTACAGACTTGTAACATCAATCTTGAGAGCGGTAAGCACAGAGCATTCTGGAAAAAGAATAGATGAAAACACCGTTTGAGTGTCTGGTGTTATCCACCTGGAAAAGGTTTAGAAACTGTCAATGCTGGGAAGCAGATGGGTGTACCCCTGCGAGAGCACCCTGCAAAGTGTGTCCCAGAGGGGCGGTGTGTTCCATCCTATCTAGAGGCAAGTCACAATAAAATCACCATCCTCAGAAACTACTACTACTCAGAAACTACAACTACTCAGAAACATCCCCGAGGAGGAATACTCGGGATGGGAAGGGAATGGCAGAGCAGGTAAGTCTCAGGTGGGACATGTCAGCTCACCCCCACCTCTGCCTGCTCTGTTTCCTGTCCGTGTCTGCTCCTGGCCTGGGGAACACGGCAGCTCATGCCTGGAAAGGTCTCAGTCCCTTGAGCAAGGAAGAACCAATTAATGGATTTTTCCCTCCTGGAAAGAACTGTTATCTCTTCTCAGTAGAACTGAAGGGAGTAAAAAATCAAGACTGTGACCACAACAGAGATCAGACTGTGGCTTATGCTCACCAATGTCTTAAACTCACCTTCTAAGAATTCATTTATTGCTGCCAAAGGATGAAAAAAGATCAGGACTCCCCGAAACCAGAGCAGTTGCCATGAATTTGTGAAGTTCAGCCCCTCGCCTGGTCCAGAAGCTGTGATGAGCTCTGCCCACCTGCCAGGTCTCAGGGCAGAGCCAGAGTGTCTGTTTTTTGGGTTGCATCTTTTGTAGTTCCATTCTTGTCCCCTAATTCACCAGTTGAACAAAACTGACCCTCCAGCGAAGAAGCTGCTTTACCTTAAAATACTCCTTTTTCTTGTGATGTATTCCTGGATGCTGCAAACACTCCCTTGCTTGTCCCAGGATTTAATCAGATTAATTAAACTGCACTTGTATTAATTTAAATTACAAGTATCTGAGGACTCAGCCAAATCAAGTGATTTATGGGCCATATCAATCTAATTAATACCACCAACTCCTAAAATAAAAACCTAATAAATGAGTTTATTATACATCTGTAAGATCAACTTATTACCTTTGGGTCTCTAGTGACACGGCTGATTTGATGGAAGTTTTATATCCTTGTCGGAAAAAGGTCTCTTTTTTTTTTTACCTTCCCACTTGCTGTATTTTTAAAAAGTATCTTCTATGAGGCAGGAGGCAAGAGGAACAACACAAGCTCAGTTATCAAAACACCAGCCTAGCCAAGAGGTCCCCAAAGTCCCGCTGTACACAAATTATGGGGGTTTTAAAACTGAGTACCCACAGGAGAACAGTTTATCTGGCTTCTTGCAGGCAGAACCTGCCCAGGTCTGTGCCTTCCAGCTAAGCAGCCTGAAATTGGAGTTAGTCAGGGAATGAGGATGGAAAAGGAGTAAGGAGAGAATTGAAAGCTTCTCAGAAGCAAATCTGAGCAGGAAGGAGCTGGGATGGTTTGGAAGGCACTGCTCATCAAGCTGACTTTGCTGGGCTGTTTGCACTGTCCTCAGCAGTGACTAAAATGCCACTTGCACAGTGACAACTTAGAGATGCCAAAGCTTCCCTTTGTCACCATGGCGAGGGACTTCAAAATTCATCACGGGAGCAATTCCAGGGAATGCAGGAGGCACCTCCAAGCCACAACCCAGTGGAAGGAAGAGTGGAGTTAAGGAGGAGCAGGGCCCTGCTTGGCCATGCCCTCGCCCACCGCTCCCTTGGCAGCTCGGCTCTGTGTTGATTGGCTTTTCAGCCATGCTTTCCCTTCAGTCCTGGAGTTCACACTCGATTTCCTGAGCTGTAAGGTTGTTTCCCTTGCTTTGCAAATCCTCTTGGAGCAAACAGCCACGCGATAGAAACAGGAACAGGCTCCCTCTCTTTACCCGTTGCTTACAAAGTAAGTTCTTCAAATGCATTTGTCATATTGTGTTCAGGATAACAACCTGCTCCAGCAGAGAGAAGGGACTGGGAGGCCTCTCTGGGGGAGAAAATGGGGCGATTTATGGAATAATTATATAAAGACAGCGCCATCCTGTGTGTCTGTCGCTGTGATTTATTACAGTTACACAGAAAATTGGCTGCTTGGACCATAAAAGATGGCTGCAGGCAAACCTGGACACCTTTGCTTTCCTGTTTGCCACTCCACACACACAAACCCAATGAATTAACTCAGCAAATTTGCAGTAATGACCCACCATTTTTATTTTAAAAGAGGTGCCAGAGCAAAGGTGCTGTGTGGAGCAGTTACTCAGACACAGCCACGTTCACTGTCCCTGCTGCTAAGCCGTGGGCTGACTGTTGACATGGGAAACCTCTGCAGCCCCCCTGGCTCCTTTGCTGGTGTACAACAGGGTCTGGGGGCACTTTGTTCCATTCCATCCAGGGTTACCTGGATCACTCTGAAGGATTTTTGCGGTACCTCTTGCCTCCCCTCTGGCTGTTCCACTTTTGATATGCTCCTGCTGTTTTCCACCCTCTTTCAATCTGCTGCCCATAATTATCATTTTGCATTTGTCTATATCCAGCTGCATTTTCCATTTACCACTTCACTTGGCTAAAAAAATCCCTTTTGTATCAGACCAGGTGGCTTCTACTGCTTTCCACACACCACTCTCCTTTGAGTCACTTCTATTCATGCTAAAATAACTTTAGCAACCAAAGGTGCCATAAGCTGCAAGGGCAGGGACTCTGCTTAGTAGAGGACCAGACAGGAGGGAAACTAACTTCCAGCTGCAAGGATGAGAGGACTTGGGCTTTTTCATTCCTTCTCAACACTTAAGACTGTAGGTCACCCAGGGCTGGGAATTCATTCTTCCAGAGATGTTTCATCATGACAAAATCTTCCAGCTGCTGTTGGGCAGCTCTGCCAGGTCTATACCAACACTTACCAATACCTTTTTCCATGGCTCCACGCTCATATCCAAACAGCCTCTCTGGTCCAACAGCTACAAGCTCACATATTTCTTCATTCCAAATCTCAGTAAGAGCTTGTAAAAGTTTATGCCTTTGGCCCATGGACAACCTGCAGTGTATCCCACCCACACGGCCCCTCGTACAACTAAAGAACAGCCTCTGTTCAAAGGATGGGGAACAGGGAGGCACAACAGTGTGGAAAGAAGGGGGTTACAGGGGGACCTAGAAAAGGGGGTTGATCCTTAGCCCTACCACAGTCCACCATGGAGCCAGGAGAGTCTGAAGGTCCCCATGTCCTTCAGCTGCCAATGGCAGCTCCACGCCATCCTTCACAGGGTGAAGTCCCCTGGGTTTGTGTGGGTAGTGCACCACAGTTGTACCTGAAACAGGCAGGCTAAAAGTAGTCTGGAAGGAAAACAGCAACAGTGTATGGAAAAAACAAGCCACAGGATGATTAACAGATGATCCAACTCCCTGCAAAGCCCAGTGGGGAAGGTTATACCTTACGCTTTCCAAAACACAACTCCTTTCCAATAATTCCTGCTCATTGGTCGTTAAACTGCTGCTGATCTTGCTGAAAGCAATATTAGTTGTTGCTTCAGGCTGTGGGTTGACAATCATCAGCTTCTGCTCATCAAAAGAGTAAAGAAACATCTATTTTAGCTAAAACAGAACTCATTTTTATCCTTCCCCCAGAGGAAAGTTCCTCACCGCCACTCCATGCAGAGCAGCAGGCAGACCTCAGAGACCATAACTTGCAATGGTACAGCAAAATTAATTGTTTAATTATAAAATGCTTGGAAGAGGAAATAATTTGAGGTACAAATAGGTTTTATTAAAAATAATTCTATGCAGGAAGAGCAGGGACAGGTTTTATCCCAGCTGTGGTTCCAGACAGCATTTCAGGGTCATCATAGCAGGGCTCTGGTAAAGCCCTGCCTAAATTTGTGGCCAGTTATCACAGAGAAATTTCTGAGTAAAAGCCTGAACTAATCCAGAAATGGTTTTAAAAGGTATAAAATGGCTGAATTGCATGGAAATATTTAAATTTGTCCTTTGCTAATGGGGAAACTCTGCGTAATACAACCAACCTCCAGCAGAAGAGTCAGGTCTGGCCAATAAAGGATGAGAAACAAAAATAGCTCTGTATATAGTGAAAAAGTAACTTTTAGTTCACTACAGTTTCAAGCTGCATTGGAAAGGGTTGGGTTTCCTTCTTGGACAACCTAGATATAAAAAAAGACAACCATTTTAATTTTGTACAAGGTCATAGTACAGCTGCAAAGAAAAGTAAATCTTGGTGTGAAATACGATGATGAGATTGGGATAATTGAAAGCAATAATCCTGAAAATCATGTCTGAAAGCAAAACCAGCTCAAGGGGCCGATGCCCCCACAGTGACAGAGCACAGGTTTGGGGAGGAAATCACCCCCCTAGGATGCTTTGCCCCCTGGAATTTAGGTTCTGCAGTGGCCTGGGGTGTGTTTGCATGTGTACATGGGCATGAAGCTGCTCCAGCCAGAACAGAAGAGACAACCCAAGATGGAGAGGACACCGGCTGGGATCCTTCCAGGGCTGGAGAACATGCCCTGCTGGGATGGAAAGGCTCTGGGAATGTGTTTACTGCCCAAGGCCAGCAGAAGGGCCAGTGCTGCCTTTCCTGGTCCCGACTGATGCAATACCCAGCCAGAGCCGTGGACAGCTGCGGCACAGGAATGGGAATTCCTCCTGACCCAGAGAGTGCACAGCAGGGAAGAGCATAATCTCCGTGATTTACAGGCTGCAGCTCTAGTTTAAAATACATTAAACTCCAACTATTTAATTACTGGGCACTACCAAATCACAGAGACAGAGGAGTCAGTCACGTCTGCTAACGCCAACATTTATCATCCTATTTATCTACTCCAGCTTCTGAGACCCATATCGAATCACTTTCCTGTATTAGCTAATAACGGATGAGTTTATTCCTTGTACCTCTGGGCGGCCCTCGATGGATATTATCGCACTGCTGGCAGCACACATCCACCTAGGGAGAGATAAACTGGTTTAGAGCATATAAAGAATCATAATCACCAGCCAAAACTCAAATCCAAATCAAAGCCTTTTTCCCTGCTGCCTCCTGCCCCCAGATACTAATTCTCACCAGAGAGTAAATGCAAACAGTGCTCAGCCTCTCTCTGGCTGAACGTCTGAAAACCTCCTGATACTTCTGAGAAATCATTAAATATCTAGATTTTATGGTTACAGACACAGAAAAATTAAGTGGCTGGCCGAGAGTGGGGGAACTCCACCAACAGCCCCTGTCCTGCTCACCTGCTTAGGGAGAGCAAAGATGAGCTGGTACAGGCATGGAGACAGAATGCCCCGGAAAGAAAAATCAGTAGGTGAAGCAAATTTGTCCATGGAAACATACTGGGTGTTCAAGAAACAGCGAGAGGAGAGTGAGAAACTGCCAGGTGCTCAGCAAATCTGCTCCATGTGCTCAGCCTGTTCCCAGTAAAGTCCTGATCAACCCAGCACGATCTTCCTCTGTCTAATTTTCCCACTGGAAACGCTATGCTTTTCATTTTGCTTGCTTATGCTGCTTTTCATAAGGAAAACAAGTTTAAATTGCTCTATTTGGAAACTTTCAGCAGTCTTATTTTCAGAAGAAATACTCAGCATCCTCTCAGCTTTGCACAGTTGTCTGTCCTTAAGCTGAGCATGAAGAGGAAAAAAAAGAGGCTTTTTCCTCTTCCCAGAGAGTCCAAAAAAAGCATAATAAAGCATATATATTTTTATTCCATGGCAGGTTTTGTTGCTGGTGCTTTTACTTACCTCAGTGTGATGGTTATTTCATTATTGCTTATTTATTACAGCCTGTCATAAATATATATATATATATATAAAATCTGCTGGTTTATTATTAACCCCATCATCCTCTAGCTAATTCTATTTGCAAAGCAGGTAATCCTGCCTTTTGATGCTTGAAAAACCCAAATACACTGAGCTCTGACAGAGTGGTCGTTATGGAAAAGGCAGCTACATAAGGAACAGAGAACTGCAGGGAAATCAGGGAAATTATCTTTGGATTTTCACAAAGTCCCTTGGAAGAGTGCAGACATGGAGCTGTCTTAATTGATAGCATGGCCACTTAGGGGACCAGTATCCATAGAAACTCCAGGGCCTTGACAAGATGAAAAACAATGCCGCGAGAGCCTAATAATAGCAGGAATAATGAGGTGTGGCCAAAAAAACCCAACAACAACAAGCCAGGCATCTCATGGTATAGAATGGGTGGGCCCAGCTAATGAAAACCTGGCAGATCTCTGTCACAGCTGGGAGGGAGGCGAAGCACAACTGGAGGAAGGAAAAAGAAGAGCTGCCAAAGCCGGATGGGATTCCAGTCCCAGGGAAAAGCCCCGCGGCAGACAGTGCCACTGGGGAGGTGGCTGTGGGGCTCTGCTCTCCGTGTACATCGGCCATAAATTGGGAGCAGCATCACTGGGAGCATCCCACAGAAGCCTGGTCATGTTTTGGAAGAGTCACTCCACGGCCTGGCCCTGGGGGCTGTGTTTTGGCCACCGCGGATGTCCAGCCAGGCTGGGACCCGGGGAGCCCTTGGGAACGGCGGCGGGTGGTCTCAGCCCCTTTTCAGAGCCTCTCGCCGAGCTTTAATCACCTCTTGACCCGAGCTCGGCTCTTCCTGTGCCACTCGCGGCACAACTTTCCCAGGCGCGCGGCGCAGGAGCCCGGCCCTCGCCCGCCCTTCGGGGCTGCGCGCACGCCGCTCCCGGGGCGCATTGTACCGCCGCTCCTCATTGTTCGGGGAGCCTGACCTTTTTCTTAATTAGCTTAAAACCGCACAATAAAAAAAATCTAAAGAGGAGAAAAAAGGAAGGAAAAAAAAATAGAAGGAAAAAAACCCCTCGGTAAAAGCCAGTCGCAAATCAAAAGAGGTAACAGTGAGAGCAAGCAATGTGTCACCACAAGTGTCCGAGTCAATGGAAACCTTGTTAGGTGGGGAACAAGGGTCTGCGCTAACAAGCTCTTATCTGTGTTTTTGTTTTCTATTGAAGGTGCATGTCATTAGGAGGAGTGTTAACAAGAGCTCTCAATAGCTTCATATGGCCAATGGCCTCTGAATATTCATGAAGGTGTGAACAGAATGTGGGAAAGCCGTGGAAGAAAAGGCAAGAAAAGCGGCAAGAGGGCTGATTGTGCCGGGGAAGAAAGGAACCAGGGCTCTGTGGGAAAAAGGGATCCTGAATCCCTCAAACAAGAGTGTATTCCCTAGGCAAAACCTGTCCTTCAAGCTGTGGGATGGTATTGATGGAGCCAAGGAGGTGGGATTTTTCTGAGCAGCGCTGGCAGGGGACCAGCTTCTGGCATTTGGGGTGACAGTGCCCAGGTTTTTTTTAAACTAAAATCACAGCAGCCACTGGCACCTGCTTTTGGAGATGTGCAACCCTCTCTCCAAGCTTATTGGATCACAGGAGGGATCCAGAAGGTGGTTTTTGCTGGATGCCCGATATTGAAATGGGGGTGAACTCACAGGGGATGGAGAAGACAGGAGGCAAAGGAGCAAGTCTGGATTTTGCTCCAGTACTGCCATGCTCATCATGCCGAGGGGAACAATCTGCACCCAGACAAAATCAAGAAATCACAGAATCAGAGGCTGTTTTGTTTGGAAGGAACTGCAGACATCGTCTCATTCCATCCCCCTGCCTTGGGCAGGGACACCTTCCACTATTCCAGGTTGCTCCAAGCCCATCCAACCTGGCTTTGAACACTTCCAGGGATGGGGCAGCCACAGCTTCTCTGAGCATCTCCATGGCCTCCTCTGGACTCGCTCCACATCCTTCTGATGTTGGGAGCCCCAGTCAGACACTGCATACCTGCTGCCCAGCATCTGCCTCCCCTCCTGCACCTCCCTGCATCCCCAGCCTTAGAGAAACCCCTCACTTGCCTCTGGCTAGAGCCCAGCAGGGCTTCCCAGGGGGCAGGCAGGATAAGGAAAGATGCTTTTCCTGTATACCTCCTCTGTAGGCTGTGCAGCCACTGCTTCTGCTCCATCATGGGGCCAGGGATTTCAGCTGGGCTGGTTTAACACAGAGCTCTTGCTCTGCTCATTTTGGAGCAAAATTATACTGCGGAGTTGCCTCTTCTTGAAAGTCTCCAATCTCGCGTGTCAGTGCCAGATAAATAGTTTTCATTCAACAAATCAATGAATAGAAACAAAGTACAGCAAAATAATGTCAAGTCATTTCACTGATAACGACAGCTGCTGGGCTGCACAGAGACAGGGAAAGCAGGAGGGGGTGTGGGGGAATAGATTAAAAAATGTAAAAAGCAATGAATCACAGCTGGGGGGGAAATCATAAAACCACAAGCCACCGCAGCTCCCACACAAACGTACACGGTATTTACTCATCTATTTCTAACAAAATTGCAAGCAGAATAGAAGGGAGAAGAGGGAGGGCAATGGTGAAAGCAAATTGTTCAAACTATCTTTGTTGGAAAAGCAAAAGGGCTTTTCTTCCAGCAGGAAGCAAACAGCATGGCTCCAAGAGCTGAGGGATGGGATGCAGTCCCAGCCCTGCACCACCACTCCTCCCTCCCACAGGTTCCTACCTTGCTGCTTTTGGGTCATCATTTCCTTGCTGCTGGTTTTTGCCTTGGAGCAGTCTGTTGCTGTTTGCTTTTAAGAGAGGAAATCCTGATCTTGGGAATTCCCTGGGAAATGTGCAGCCCTGTAGGGCCAGCCTGATGGTGTTGTGTGCCTGTGCTGAGGAGCTTGAGTGAACCAGCACTGGTTCCCCATAGGTCTGTTGGCAGGAGCAGTCTGGAAAATGATTATCCTGAGGAAAGACTTGATGCTGGGAAGGAAAACACAGGCCTTTAATGCCAGCTGCCATTTGCAGTTTTTGTTATTAATCCCATAAAATGACAAGAGGGTTAATTATGCCCCGGCCATAAGTTCTTCCAGGAAAGATTTTCCTGTTATCCTGTCCCAGACCAGCACTGTGACCCCAAACACTAAAAATATTCCATTACCTTAGCCTGAAAGAACTTTGCTAAATCTTCGCTCCTTTCTCTCAGGTCTCAGAAGCCTCCATGTATGCACACAAAGGATTGCACGCTGGGGACCTTGTATAGGAACATGGCAGAGCACAGGCCACAGTGCTTCCCCTGCTCCTGAACAGGGGGTGCTTCTCCGTGGGTGAAAAATCAGAAATGAATAAAAATATGAATTGTATCTGCCTTGAGCCCTGCCCACACCTTCTGGGATAGCACTACATGGGACTGGGGTGCCTGCAAAGCCCATTCTGCTCAGAGAGACAAACAGGAGGCTGAGCACAAGGGGACTGTATGAAGGGACATCTCTTCTCTTGCACTGCCCATTCCATTCACACAGGTTCCTCTACCAGGGCACCAGGGCCACCTCCTCCCCTGTGGCGCTTGTCCCACCTGGGCGAGGCTGTGTCCTGCAGTCCCCGGTGCGACAGCTCTGGCTGCTGGCTGCCAAGGGCTGCTAACAGCATTCACATGGAAACACTCAGGACAGGAACATCACTGTGCCAAGGAAATCACTGTGCCTGATTTTCCTGATGGTATCCATCTCCCAAACCACAAGGGACAGGAAACATGGCAGATGCTTCTGTGGAACACCCGATGCGCATCAAACACACATCACTGCTGCTTTCCACAGCGCAACGAGGGCAGAGATTTAATTACACACAAGCTCTCCTAAATCAAGGAGAGAGACAGTTGAAAATAGGGTGGAAAAAAACCCAACATTTAATTCAATTTATTTAGCAGCATCTTTATTGCAACAAAGGTTTTGTAATAAAACGCAGCAAAACTAATGTCTCCACTTTACATGATTAAAAGCCATGGAGCTCGGGAGGGGGGAGGGAGGGAGCCCAATAAACCCACTGGAGTGAGACATGCAATTTTGTTAATGCAAACAGCAGGCACTTCATGTTCTCAAATTAAACACCTGAACTTCTACTGCGCAGAACAGCCAAGTAAAAACTGCAGGAAGAGCTCTCTTCCCCTCCCGAAGGGGCACACGAAAGTCTCTGCAGGGTTCTGGCACTCCAGTGAACAGGCAGCCCAAGGCAGGGGCCTCACCTGGCCGATGCTGCACTTTACTGCCTCTGTTATTGCCTCGGCAGGGGGTGGGTGTCACCGCAGCGGCGGAACAACCGGACACACGGACACCCACGGCAGGAACCCAACCCACTGCTCCTGGCAGGGAATAGGGGTTGGAACTCCGAGTATGAGAATTCTCCGTAATTTCCTACCCAGGTTCAGATGCAGGTGCTCCAGGGTTAAAGCACTACTACACCATCCCACTCGGAAAGTTTTTCCATAGCCTATTTCCAAATGCCACTAGTAAGTAGGGAATGCATTTTCCATTCTAATATAATGAAGTTAGTTATTTTCAAAGCTTTGCTTGGTGCTTTGAGCTCATTTTTCCATTGAGTTTTTAAAAATTAAGCAGTTCTGGGTAGATACTAATTTTACTGTGTTCTGAATAAAAAGAGATCATTGAGAACAAAGGGAGGTGGGGGTGAAACCCAACAGTTTTGCACATCCCACACTCACAAGGCATCACTGGAAGCTGCATTAAAATGGGGTGAAAGAATGTGCTTTCACCAGGAACAAGCAGAACCAATCCCAACCACCTCAAAAGAGAGGAAACTGCTGGCACCAACACACAACAACTTCGGTATCTCAGCACTCAGATCCCCAATATTCTTAAACATATGAAAACATTCATCTCAAAGACACCTGTGCAACTAAATATCCACCACACAAGGAAGGCTCAGTCCTGCTCCTGCCCAGAGCAGGGCTCCTGCTGGGCACAACACCCTTGGAAGGCAGAGGGCCTCCACAGGGACATAACAACCTCTGGTTTGGGAGCCACAGCAAAGGCTCCTCCTCACACCTTTTTGCTCCACAACCTCCCCTGCTCCCCCAGGATCTCACTAGTTCTGCTTAAAACTCGTGTTAACCAAGAGATTTTTTAACATGAAGGAAGTGACGAAGTACAATCCCAAATATCAAATAGGCTGGAAACCTCCTCAAGTGACATTCCCATCTCCAGGACCATAAGGTACAGCCTTGTCGTGGTCCTTGGCCAGACCAACACTTTACCATACAAGGTGCAGGAATACCACTCCCCCCAAAAATAACAATGCAAGTCCCTCAGCACTAACACCTTCCTACCTCTGCAGTCTCGATCACAATGGGGTTTTGCCTTTCTTCATTGGGAATTTAGTTGGAATCAGACTTCATCTAAGGCATCTCTTTTGCAAGAACTACAAAACTCTGGTGATAAATCCTTCCAGCAATTCCACAGGATAAGAGAGCACAGGGTCTTAAAGTGCTTAACTACAGTAATAAGAAAAGAAAATGGTAGGAAAGAATCCATAATTTATGTTGCAAAACAGAGCAGTTACAGTATGTTGTACTTTAATAGCTTTTTGATGTATATATTTAAAACAGTGGAAGGATGCATTACTAAGAATTATATGTCAGCACTTATAATCACATCCTGCCTCAAATCCAAACCCAGCCTGGTTTACTCACGTAACGTTTAGTTCTTCAGTTCCCAAAAAAAGCATTGTTTGATGAAGGCCATTTTTGTTCTGTTTTTTAAACAAAAGGATCAATTTTGTCTTAAAAATCATATACATTTACATTCAAGGGTAATCACCTCTAGAAAAAGAACAAAAACACCCCAAAAAGGCAAGTTAATTTAATATTGAACAAAATATAAACAACCTTGGAAAAGGTGAATACTATCCATGGGTGATTTTATACATATATGTATATATGAACAGATATAGATATATGTATATATAATACAGCATAAACACGTTGGGAACACAATGGAATTCCAGAGGAACAGCTTATTTTTGTCTCTACCCACTGTTGTGTTGCACATGTGCTCCTCTCTCGGTGCTGACTGTAACACAGTCCCCAGGGATGCTGCCTTTGCTTCAGCCACAATTAACCGCTAAGAGAAGACATTCCTGGAGCTGGGCTCCTTCCGTGCCACGCCCTTCCCAAAATCAACCCGTTATTGACCTGCTAATGGTGTTTTAACTGATCCACTTGTAATCACTGCGATCTGAAAACCAACAAACAGCCCTCCCCACTGCGACGGAAACACTTCCTGCATGCCTGTTGGCTTTGGCTCCTTTGTGTATCCCCAAAAACAGATCCTGTTCTTACACACGGCTTTTACAACTGTGTAACTGCCCCAGCTCCCCTCGCTTTGGTGCACATGCCCACCAGCAGTTTAACTGAAAAACGATGCCGTTTGATCCGATACAGCCAGACTCTGTTAAATCCCAGAGTTCTGGGATCAAGCTGAACAGTACAAAATCAAGGAAAGTACAAGGTTACAACATGTGGAGTTCTAAGAGCGTAAACACTGAGAGTGATTCCAGATTTTCAGCAGAAGAAAAGAAAATCATGCTCTGCTTCTCTCTAGCACCAAAACAGAAAGAAAAAGAAGTTCTTGGGTTTCTAAGAGAACCGTTAAAACTTATCAGAGTCTCAGAGGCAAGTCCCAAGGGGAGAATTTTCTGGATTAAAGAGAATAATTTTCTATGAATTTCTATCCTAAATTACCTGTTGCTAGTTAAAAGTGCCTTCACACACTTATGCTTTTCAGCCAAGCCTGTTGCTTAGTTAAAACCTCAGTAGCAAAAACACAACTGGGACCCCAATTCCTTGAGGGTTACCTGAAGCTGTACAGAAGGGGGTTCTCAAAGACAGCATCATCATCATCATGCACAGTAGTGCTAGAAAGGACCCAAGAACAGGGGACTGGACAGGGCACAAGCCTGGGAAATAGTCCCTCATTCATGAGGAAATTCAACAGAACAGTTCATATTGCCTCACATATAAGGTCTCCCCACACATCCTCTGTAGACCGTGGAACTAGAGTATTGAATTTCTAAATTGTAATAGGATGCATATGCCTATATCATGCTGATGTGAGGGTAAGGAAGGAGTATTGCAAACCCAGCTCCAGAGTGAACATCAGGGAAAAATCTCAATGGGATGCACTTTGAAGCTTGTTTGAAAGTTTACAGTTTCAGCTTTTTAACTTAAGTTAGTTTGCACCTCAGAATAAAAGATTGTTATGCCCATATCACAGTAAAGTATCAATTCACTTCTCCACTGAAATCAAGTACAATCAGGATAGGTTCTCAAGCTGCTGGAAGAAAAGAGAATGATTTATCCTAGGGGAGAAGGAATCAAAGAACCTGGCATCAACTGATCTGAATCCAAACTTTAAATATGTTAAGAGGCAGCTTAAAAGTCTTTCTTCTTAAAAAACAATTAACATCTAGACGAGGGATGTGTCCAACTTGTGATCAACTTCTAAGGAGTGAGACACATCCCTTTCACGAAGCATAAAAGCTATATGATAGCATTTAAAATTAATAAAAGTTGTAACCATTCAGGTAAACTCTTGCTGTGTAGTGAGTAAATCATCCAGTATTATGTAATAAGATACCAAGGAACACACTGTAAAAATACATCAATTATGCTATAATGCTTTTAAAAAGTGAAGATCTGGTGCTGTAGAAGTACATTATTTTCAGTTTCAGCTCGTCCCTCAAGAGAACACCCATGGTACTGTATTATACCACAGACATTGGATTTTATTTACAGCTTAAACTTAAAGTTATTAGATCACCGTACTTTAATTTCCTGTATGGCACCAAATTTACTTTTAAAAAAGTGTCTGTGAGGGTGTGTACGGGTGTGTACGTGTGGCAGGCACCAGAAAGCAATGTTCCATCTTATTTTCTCTAGTTTCCTACACCTCCCTGTCCAGAGAGCAGCTGTGGAGCAGAGTTCTGAGGTCAGTCACATGGCCTTCATGGCAGCAATGCGAGAGCCCAGGTTCTCCTGCAGGTAATACAGCAGGTGCAGTTCGTAGTGCTCCCCCGACTCAGGGACCCTGATGCTGTGTCTCTCCTGAGGGTAGATCTGAAACGTGAAATAAAGTCATAAATATCCACAGGAGCTGCAGGCGCCAACATTTAAATCAGTCCCAGAGCCACATTCCAAATGTCCATGGAATGTCCCTGCATTAACTTTGCACCTGAACTAACACTCCTCATTCTCCATTGCCCGAACCCAGGAGAATCCACTGTGATCCAGCTGTGTTGGAGGGGATCAGCCTGGCTGAGTAGAGGCAGCTCCTGGCCAGAACACATTCCCAGTTCTGCAGTGTGGTGGGGGATCCCTGGGCTCCACCTGCACTGAGCCAGCAAGGTTTAATTAAATGCAGAACCCTGTTCCATGCTGTATGAACGCTGCTGTACTGCCTTCCAGCTGCAGATCTCCTCAGGAACAGCCTTAACTGCGTATTTGCCCAATTTTTCTTTTAGTTGCTTCATAAAACATTAAAATTTTTTAAAAAATGCTTGGCTCAAATGCTACAATTTTATCTTAGAATTCCAAGCTGTCCAGCACAGCCATGGTACAAGTTCCAGTTCTGGACTCCTCCAAGACAGATATGTTACCTTTACATCCTGGTTCTGGCCTTACCTGTAGGTCATAGGGTTTCCCAGCTCTCACCAAAAAGCTGAGCAAAATACTGGTGTGTGCAAAGTGAACGTTCTCATCCAGGAATCCGTGTAGCAGCAGCAAACGGTTTGGTCTGGGAAAAGCAAGAGACAGTTCTAGACAGCATCCTGCTCATTTCACAGTCCACACATACCTACAAAAACACTCCTCAGAAAAAAATATTTGCCTTGAAGGCAGTGATTTCAGTTGTAAACTGCTCTGGATAGACAGATTTCTCAAACCTTTTCCTTCCTCCTCTGAAAGTTCTTCCTGCACATGCATATTACAGTCAGACCTTTTATCTGAATATCTCGGTTATTCTCAGCAATGCTTCCTAGCCTGGACAATACAAGGCCTTAAACCTTGCTGATTGTCAGCTCTTTGGCAAGAAAGCCCATGGCCCCAGCTTGCTCTGCTGTGTTGAGAGAGCCTCAGAACATACAAAAACATCCAAATCAACTAATTTTTGTTTAGCTTAATGTGGCTCTGAAGTGCTAATCAAAATGAAGAGAAGTTTGTAATTTCTTTAGACATAAAAGACAGTCTTTAATTACAGCTACTATAAAAGGGCTTACATGAAATGGTCTGTAATTATGCAAATGTTCATTTGAGTATTAAATTTGTTAGTGTTGAGTATTGGGGTTTTTAAAATTATTATTAAGTGCCAGCATTTGTGATTCCAGAAATACCAAGAACAGGGAGATAAAAATGTGTCTATGGGGCTTGAACTTTCCTGGTAGGAAAAATAGAAGACAAGAGCCAGAAGCAAACTTACTCAGAAGGAAACTTCTCAGCCTGCATGGCCACGGATCCCAGGTAGTAGCCCTGCTCGTTGTGCTCCGGGTGGCCCATGTAGCGCTCCGTGTATCCCGTGTCATAGAAAATCCACAGCGTGACGGGGGCTCCGGCTATGGCCACCTGCCAGTGCCACGGAGAGGGGAATGACAACACTGCCCCTGACCTGGCCACGTCCCTCCCTCCCACAGCTTCCTCCCACTGTAACTGTGGAACAAGCAAAGCAATCCTCGCTGTCCCTGCCCCAGTTCACACACAGCACAGCTCAGCTATGACCTACACGTGCTGGAAACCAGGAAGAGCCTACAGGTAAATTGGAAGCAACTCTAAATATACCACCTGCAAAGGCTGCTGAGGGAAGTGCATTCTGTGGGGTTTTGTGGGTTTGGGTCCATTTGTATGTCTAACAGAAACAGCGCCCTAGGACTCAGCAAATTACCCTGCATAGCTATCACCAGCTTGCAGAGAGTCTTGTGGAAAAAAAGACCCATAAGAAAAAAAAAAAACAACCACAAAAACACCCAAAACCCCTTTGCAAGGCAGGTGTTTGTAAACGTAAAAATACAAAAACTGTTAAGGATTGAGACAGATAATTATTAAACCTCCCAGTAATATTAAGGTTGGACTTAAAGAAAGCAAGAGCAGCCACAAAGAACAGAACACATCTCAAGGGCAACAACTAGCTCTTCCCACACCTCTACCCAAAGGCAGCCTGGCTGTTTATTACAGTGGCCTAAAGTCAGGCAGGCACAAGAACCTCTTTCCAGTACCTCTCCCCATCCCCAGACTGCCCTCCTGGCTGCTTTAGAACACCACTGCTATGCAGCAGCATGGGCAATTTGATCTAGGAATAGATCAGTCTGCAAAGGAACTACTCTCTCAGGGCCAAAAAGAGGGAGGATGAGAAGGAGGTGTTGTTTTTCACCAGGATTGTTTCCCTTACCTGGTTCACAACACAAAGAGCTCAGCTGGCACAAAGTGGGCAGCAGCTGACACTGCCTAAGGTACCTTCAGCATAGGTGGCCTGTGATAGGTAGAGCTACATCAGCACACTTAAGTCATTGCAAGCTCAACAGTCCAACAGTTGCTAGAAGTGCAACTTCTCTCTGAAGTCACCCAAATAGAAGAGTCTTGAAGAAAACAGCCATTGCATTGTGTCCTAACTTGTCTAGAGCAAGCTCCCAAGTCTTTGTGCTGTGATCACCCATGGAAGTCACACTACTAAGGAAAAATTCTGTCTGCACCATCCAAGTAGGTACTCAATGCATGAACATACCCTGAAGATATCTGACCTCTGTGTTAAAGCCATTAGGGAGAGGTAGCCTCCATAGGACCAGCCGTGAATGCCCACACGCTCCAAGTCGATGAAGTCGTACTGCGACGCCAAATACTGCAGCCCTTCTACCTGGTCATCTATTTCTATCTGTCCCTAGCAGGGCAGAGACAAAGGTAAGTTCTGTTAGTTACAGGCCAAAGTTACATTCTCAGGACTGCCCAAGGTACCTTCTGAGCTTTGGTGCTCAAGAGTGATCCATGCTCAGAATGTAACTGTCCTGCTTCATGTGAGCTGCAAATTTTATCTGTGAGGAGTCACAGCCTCATTATGAACCACCCTGTGTCAGGCTGCAGTTGGTTCACAACCTCAAACCATGACATTTTATCTTTCCCACATCAAGCATCTCTCCTCCCTCAACTCTCACCTACACACAGTTCCTGTCCCCAAACCCCGAGAGTGTCACACACGCAGTGCTGGGCACCTGTGCCAAAACAGTGCTTCAGCACTGGTAACACTGGGACTCAAACACATCTCAGGCTGAGAGCAGAGCCAGACTCAGAGTCCTCTTACCATTTTGTATTTAAAGGCTCCTTCAAACTTCAGCCCTCGGTGGCAAGAGCCTCTATTGTCAATGACAACAACAACATAGCCTAAAGAGGCCAAAGTGTTCAGTCGGAAGTACTTGATTCCTTTAAACCGGTTGTTCACCAGCTGTACCTGGAATACAAGAGCAGCACAGAATCCAGAGGTCAACTCTTAATCCAATTTCAGATTTCATTCATATTTACCTTTCAATGCTTTATACAATTTTATAATGTAAAGCTTTCAAGATCCCTACTCCCTGCTGTAAGATTCCCTCTCCCTGCTATTCAATAAACTCTTCCCCCAGTAAAACAAGCCATTCTGTGTCATGGGCATGAAGAGCTGAACTGAGGTCCAATGAGGCAACTGGAGAGGAGGAGGAGACAGAACTGGGAATAAGGACTACCTGCTTCCCTTTTCTCCCAGTTCCAGCTCTGCTACTCCATACCCGTCCTCAGACAAGTGGCAGTGCCTGGATCCATGACCCGGAGATCATGAATCCTTACAGCACCTTTGGCCAAGCACCTACTCACCAAACAGGCAAAATGCCACCTGCTGCCCTCAGCACAGAGCAGGAACTGTTCCTGCAGGAGAGCAGAGGAGTGATCCCTGCCAGCCCACCCCACTGCTCACCAACTCACCTGAGGGCCTCCATAAATGAAGAGCACCGTGGGGTACTTCTTCCCAGGCTGCAGGTTGTGGGGTTTGTACATCATTCCATACAGCGTGAACCCCGAGGAGCTCTCAAAGGAGAACACTTTAGGGGGAATGTAATCGGGAAGAGGACCTGCCATGGGAGGGAAGAGAGAGCCTGGTTTAAACAGGAATGGATGAGTAACACAGCTCTGCTTCACCACTGCTCGGTCACCAGTCTCACTGCAATCCCAGTGGAGGTCTCCCATGCTTTCCAGTGGATGTGGCTGAATCCAGGCAGAGACTGGGAATGCCCCAGTGCTAGGTGAACTTTCTGAGCCCTATCACATTACCATCCCTGCTCTCCTGTGAACAGCAGTAACTCTTCTCCCCTGACACAGCCATTAGAGATGTCCCATCCCTTCCTAATCCCACTTAGGACTCGCTACATTAACATAAGGAAAGCACAGGACATGGAGTATGCCTCAGGTAAGGAGAAATGAAAGGGAACAGAAATCCAGTGGAAGATTATAGCCCAAGAGCTGTCTCACAAAGACATGAGTAGGCAGCAGCACACACTATTTAAGAAGTGCACCTCCCTCCCCAGGAACACACTCTTTAGCAGGCACATCATACAGAGCAAGTGAGTGCACTTAAATCCCTCCTTGAGCTAAAACTAGCAGGAGAAACTTGATAATTTCCACTTTAAATTCCTTCATGGTCTGTTTATATCCATTTGTTGCTGAGCTGAAAATGTCCCTCCTTGTACTTCACAGAACTCCTCACATAAGCCTGAGTTTCAGAGACAAGTCTGGTCAGCCAAAACAGCAAATCTCAAGCAAGCATATGTTGGGATATCTTTCATCCATTGATCCTGCTTGTCCTTTTCCTGTTCCTCATCCATGCCATTACCTGCTGAATCTAAAATGGTAGCCCAGAATTCTTTAGTCCTATGAGCTGCATCATTTTCTGATCCTGTCAGCCTGTACAGTGACACACAGTGGGGGTTCTTCTGATTACTGTACTTGCTTATGAACATGTCACAGTCCTGGGGAGAAAAAGAACATGCCTTGAACTCCTCAGTGCAGAGGCACAAACAAGTGATCATTTATTTTAGCATTTAGATCTTTCAGAAGATGCTTATGGACCAAATTAAACCAGAAATCTCAGCACTTTTCCTTCTGAAACACTACAGTCCTTAACACTCCAAACCCAGATACACCTGCAAATCCAAGAGTGGCATGAGGAGCTTGTCACACACCTTCTTCAGGGTGATGAATTCCCAGCTGGATTCCAATGCTGCCCAGGCTCATCTCCTCTGGTGATTGCTCTCTAGTCCACTGCAGGCAGAGAGTCAGGCTCAAAGAGTTTCAAACAATTCATCCCAGCTCCTTTTGCCTGAAGTGAGCTGGAGAGCAATGGAACCCGGACATCAAGTCTGATTTCCAGGGTGGTTTTACACACTGACTGTACAACATACAGGAGGGCACAACACAGCCTAAAATCTGCTTTTGCTATATACAAATGCTGCCCTGTCTGCTGAGTGACAGGATAATCCTGGGCCAAGGCAGAGCAGCCCAGCCAGCCCTGGCAGGCACAGGTACCTGGCTGACACAGCAGGCGTGCGAGTAACCGCGCTCTGTCAGACGCTTCACTTCCCCGGGGTTCTCGTAGTTAACAACGTACAAGTGATGCTCCAGAGGTGAGTCTTTTGTGCCTTGGAAGTACACCAGTTTTTTGGCTTCATCCACATAGATCTGTCAGGAACAAAACAAACAGCATATCCCTCAGTATCCAGTTCTACCACCTCAAAGTCTCCCCGACATCCCTCCTGCCCCACTTCCATAATGCTGAGTTGGAGCCCAGCAATCTGCAAGGGATTAACCAAACACCTGCTCTTACTGTCCACAACCCTGTCAGTTTAATTCAAACGATCAAAGAATTCATCCAGCTCAGAGCTAGAAGAGCAGCAGTTTGGGGACCATTCCTTCTCATGTTGTGCAAGCTCACAAGTTACACGGAACAGAAATACTGTGTATTTTGGCTAAAACCATACTGGATTAATAGGTTTATGCTGATCCCTCCAGGGGACCATCTCCCTGTGTGTGTGGCAGGATATCCATGAAGCAAGAGAAAGACTTACATTGGATCCATGTCTGCCAAGCACTTCCCATTCCCCACTGGTAATTGCTATCTCCTCTTTGATGAGGCACTTGAAGTCACCTGCAAATAGCCAATGTACAGAGATTTTTATTTCTAAAAATATTTTGTCACCTGGATAGAAATAAATGTTTTATACTGAGCAATAGGCAGGCAATGGAAATATGAGGTGTCAGAAATTGAGTATTTTGCAAGAACTCCGCTTTTATAAGATGATTACATTTCCCTTAGAACAAGGGAGATTTAGCATGAAAAAGAAGTCAGATGCATTCAGAGAAATCTAATCAACCCCAGATATAAAGCTATGTGGAAAAAAGACCCTCAACAGTTGTATGGAACTAGGACCTCTAGTAAAATTAGGTATATTTTTTGTTCATACCAAGTTCCATAGGTGTCTTCAACACACACCAAGTAAATTAAGTATCACAGCATGAAATTGTGAATTAAAGAACACATGCTGTGCAAAAAACCACTCTGGGGGCTTTGCACACAGTGATTTCCTGCATCTGAGCTAGACCAACTTCCAGCAGTGAGGAGGAAAAGCCAAGTATGTCTCACAGTATCACAGGGAGCTTGTTTCCCATCTGGTTTTTGGAAACTTTTCCCTCTAGTCCATAAGGAAGGATTGGGGTTAAAACTAAGGCATGCTGAAAACAGAATAATCCCTGTACAATTCCAAAGGAATGACTGTACACTGAAGTACTTTCCTGGACAACAGCAGAAGTTTCCAATAAGACAATAATTCCTGCCAGCTGGAAGGACATTTCCTCACTGGTCAGCAACAAATGCCCAATTAAGGCACAAGAATAATTGCCCTTACTCGGAGCAGGGAGGCCTCCACAGGACCGTTTGTACTTGCTCTCCTTCAGAACCGAGGTGACCTTGTACAGGTGCCGGAAGCCTGTTTTGCACTCGGAGGCAAAAATGAACTCTATCTCATCTTCATGGGTTTGAGGGAAGACATGGAAGATATCATGGATCTGCGGAGACAGAGCAGTGGATTATTGTTATCAGGACTTTGGCACTGCAGTCACAAAAAATACATTCCTCTTGCTGCTTAACACAGACCACATGGTCCAGGCTAACTGGGTGCAGCACTGTCCCTTACTGGGAGAACCAGTTACACTTGGAGCCAGGGGGGTCTGCAGCCAGTGCCACATCCCCACAGCTCCAGCTTTCTGCCAGTCTAACTCTATATCCTGGTCACCAAACTAATTAAGTTTTTCTGTACCTGCCCTTCTAGCCTAGACACAGAGGTGGGCCCAGCTCTGCAGACCTCTGTCCTGTGCTGCCTGCAAGTGAAGGATTATTTAAAGAAGGGTGAGCTGACATCATCTTCCTACTCATCAACATGTCAGCTCTTGCTTCAAGGGACAATCTTTGGAGGACTTGGGAGCATTTATCTTCACAGTATGAGCTGCCAGTCAAAAACCACTTCAGCCAGTAAAAATAATGGAGAAAGGGAAACTCACAGCACCATCCTGAAACCAAACACTTACTAAGGAATGTGGGATCATAGAGAGCACTTGCTGTATAGGGACCATTCACTGGAAGTTTTTGTGCAAATACTCTCTGCTGAAAGATCCAACTATGTGGCAGTGATTGATGCTACCAGGCACACCTCCAACGGTATGTCACTGCAGAGACATGGATCTTTAGGTGCAGCAATGTAAGGAGAGGCACAGTTTACAGCGGTGACCAGACACACCCATGACTGCTCTCAGCACAGGCCCTGCAGTTCACCTCCCAGAACATCACACCCTTAATCTGTTTCACCAGAACAGATGTAGTTCAGGAGGGGTTCAGTGCCTGTTAGCTGACTCTCAGGACTTGTTCACCCAGTGTCATCTTGATACATCTTTGTTGCCTAGAGAATATTTCATCTGGTGGCACTGCTGGTGCTAACAATTGGCACCAAGAAGCTGGAGAGTGTCAGTGACACTGCAGGCAAGGGGCTGCCTGGGAACACCAGAGCCCTAGGCTCTGCTCCTGGCTCTGAGCACTGCATAGACTCAAGCAAAGCAGCTCTGTTTTCACATCCCAAATCTGCTCTCTATATCCTGTTTTTTACAGCAGCAAGCACTGAATATGCACAGAACTTGCACAATGGGATCACTCTCCTTGACAGCACAGTAACACCAACATTGCTCGAGTGCTACAAACTGTCAGAGAAGGCTGAAATTCAAATTCTTACATTTATCCAGATGTCTGTCGTTTCTTCATAAATAATGAAAGGTGTAACAGAATCTGGTACAGCATCAATAAGTTTCTGTCTTTCCATTGCATCATCTTCTGTAGGGATGAATAATGCAGGAGGGATCAGGACTATCTGAAGCCGAGTTTGGGAGCGATCCAGCAAGATGGACCAGATGCTGTTGAGGACACAGATATTAGAGAAAATAACATGCAACCATGAGTATGACACAAGTCTGAAAATCTCAGCAGACACTCAGTAGCACTAGGCATTTTGAGGGAGTCAAGAATATTCAATTGCCGATTAAGTCACGTGCAAAATTTCACCCACATAAACAAATTTCTTCCATAACACAAGAACCTATTTCGCTTCATTTTAATATTGCATAAGCACTGCAAGTTCAAAAGTTTAACTCATTCTATTCTCCCCGATTTGAACTGTGCTTCAAGGGAGAAAGAGAAGAGAAAAATCAGAGGGGATAATGAAGGAGAAAAATTTCAACTGAAATTTCAGGATGCTTGTGAAAATACTATTTTTAGATCTACACCTGGCAGAGAATAACACTGGCACCTAAAGGGACCAGCAGCAGCCCCTGCCATATTCTGATGGCTTTACATGTAGCTCCAACAATAATCCTACAAAAAGCAGGATAAAGTAGCAAATGTTTCCCTGGGTTTCTCCCATGTTTGGATGGGAAAAAAATTTAAAAGGTGAAAGCAATCTTTAGATTCAAAAACTGGAGGAGTGCAATTCTGGACAACCATGGAATCATTTGGGTTGGAAAAGACCCTTAAGATCATCGAGTCCAATCATTCCTCCAGCACTGCCAAGCCCACCATGTCCCCAAGTGCCACATCTACACAGCTTTAAAGTCCCTCCAGGGATGGTGATTCCACCACTGCCCTGGGCAGCCTGTGCCAGGGCTGGACAACCCTTTCAGTGAAATACCCTTTCGGAGAAGCTTCTGGTGAGTTAGAAACACTGTACTACATTATCTACAGGGTTAAAATGACATGCAAATGTAAGTAGCACTTACAGCAGGTTTTCTGATCAGTAAGTCTGGTCAGCAAGGATGGTCCAGTGGTTAGGGCGCTAGCCTAGGGCCTGGGGGACCTGGGCTCATTTCTCTCCTCAGCCACAGACTTCCTGCGTGACCATGGCAAGGCACTTAACCTCTCTGGGCTTCAGTTCCCCATCTGTAAAATGGGGACAATAGCACTGCACTCTCTCTCACAGGGATGCTGAGAGGACACACACATCAAAGGCTGCGAGTGCCCAAACCCAAAGCAGTAGGGCCAGGGAGCAGAGAAAGACACAAGGAGGGCTCTGGTTTGGCTTTTGGAAAAATGGTCCCCTTTGCACAAACAAGTTGGTAGCAATGTAAAAGTGAAAGCAGGCTTAAGCTGGAAGAAGACAGAGACCACTACAATCTGCTTCTGACTGTATGACCCCAAACCCTCTGAGCAGAGACAGGATTAACATACGCACTATTTTCCTTCTGGCGTCCACCCAGCTCTAGCAATGTACTCTACTCCTTCAAAGAGGATCTCGAAGGGCTGAACTAGCTCTTTATCCACAACATCTGCAATCTGTTGACAAAGCAGCAATTCAGTGACACTGAGATGAACCCCCACAACCAGTTTTTCATGCACGATGAGAGCCTGGACACAGAAGACATTTTCTGTGCAGCTCATGCAATTTAGATTGTTCAGCCTCTGCAACACAGGGGACTGAACCCTGTCTGCAGCCAGACCCCAGCACAGCAGGAAAGCTGCACACTGCCAGTACAGCGAGGGCTGGGACCAGAGAAATCTGGATGCTGCTCACAAACCCATCATTCATCTTGCACAACTCATTTGAACTCTCAGTTCCCCCCTGTAAAGGGGAGGTGATTTGTACCGAGCTGTTTTGTAGGATTTTCATGGATAGGTGCTGAACATCCTGAGTGACACCCAGTTATCGATGTGGTTCTAATTCACGATATCCAATGCTGCAGTCTGTCCCTGCTGGGACTGGGAAGAAGTCCCAGTGGTACCCAAAGCATCCTGAAGGCTTTCCCTGCCTTTGCTGGCTGACACCAGCATCACTATCCCAGCAGGTGACTGCTGATGGCTGAAGTAGCTCAAGAGTTGGGAGAATTCCAATAATTTACGGCTGTTAATGTATCTGTTTGATAAGATTAATTTCCCATCTGTCCAAAGATCTTGGACTGGGCTGTGGAAATTTCTCCATCTGTTTAAAAAATCCCGGGGCAAAAGCAAAGTTCATCTCTTTCCATATGTTCATGCTTTTGTAAGGAGATATACTGTATTTACAATCCAATTTTCCTAATATCTGCAGCCAATCAAGAGATCAGTCACATAAGAAGGTCTAACTATCCACACCTACAATACTCTGCTCTGCAGCTGAGTTCACACACCAGTGGTAGCGAAGGAAAGCACAGTCTTGAGAAATACTGCTGCACACTGAGTATCTGCACAGGAATGAGCCAAGGGCACTGCCTCCAGAGAAGCCAGGAAGCCATCACAACCAGGAAAGTTTCTTTGTACAGAACTGGAAAATGAATTTTACAAAAAAAATTCATAGCAATTATATGTATTTGACAAACAAACAGAACGTAGACTTACTCTGCCTTCTGCATTGATTGTCACTTCAGAGATCTTGAAAGTGACCTTTGGATTTGCTGTACCTATAAAAACAGATGTTAGCAGTCAGGCACGAATTGTTTGCTGTGCATTATTGTGGTGTTATTCATACAGGACTGGAAAAGGCAAACAGCAGAATGCTCTTTGATCAAATAGCCTCCCTGCATGTGTGAGAGACAGCACAGAACCAGGCAGGGAAAAAAGAAACTGCAAACGTGAGGAGATTTAGAGGATGAAATCCTGCAAACAGATCAAGAGCCACGCTACTGTAACAGTCAGTCTTCTCTCCCACAATCAGTGGATGCATTTACAGGGTGGAAGTAAATGCTCAGGAGTGAATGGAATAGCAAAGCAAGCTTTGGTTCACTGTTTGGCTGTTATTCCAAGGTGGTACATAGAAAGTGATCCAGTGCTAAAGAGCATCTGTGAAAATTAAACACCGAAAAACCTGTTGCCATCACTGGTGCCATTATGATAATAAAGCTACATATTGTTTAAGGGATTTGGGCTTTCGTTAGCTTGTTTTCTTTGCATTGAATAGAGCCATGGCAAAATACTCTCAAAAATCTGAGTGTTCACAAGCACCAAAAAACCATGAGGTGTCACCTTTTTCTTCCCAGCCTCACACTGAGCCCTCCTCTCTCCTAAATACAAGTAGCAAACCAGGAAGAGCAGAAAGCTTTTCCAGTGAATTGGGGAATCTACAAGATCTGAATGAATTCTGCAGCTTGAGAACATCAGCCAAACTGAAGACGTTTCTCCAAAAAATTAAGATTTCAGGAGTGAGGAAAGACAGCAAACCACTGTTACCGGAGTAATGTGTGCTGCTGTGAGAGCAGGGACATCTTAGAAGGGTTGAACTGTTCAAACTTGCCCCACACCTGACAGTGAATCAGCCCTCAGCAGGTCTGCTTAAATCCCACTTCCCTGCTTCCACTGGCACTCCACTTCAAGCCTGCCCTCAGCCCTTCACTGCTGAAGCCTCCAGATCACCCACTGTTTGCAAATGTGACCTCAGGCGGTTTTCCTGGTAGGCTGCAGCAGGACAGGTTTGCCGTTCAAAGTCCAAGAGCAATCCTGGAGATCAGAGTCCTCCAGAACTTGAACTGCCAGGGCAGTGCCAACAGCTAAACAGAAACCCTCCTAAAACCCCAAAAGGCTGTAATTCTGGAGCTGTTCCCTCAGAAACACAGGGCTGAGAATCAAGTCCTCAACAACTCAGGTCTGCCAGGATGCCAGATGCTCAAACACTGCCAGTGAGAGAGGGTTTCTTCCAACTCCTGACCCCAGAGCCCTCAGTAACCACATGGCTGCAGTATCATCACAGTCACCAGTGACTCATCCAGTCTCCAGAGCAGCTTCCCCAAACACATTTGCACCACCTGGACACCAATTCAAAGACTACTCAACACCTCTCTGCTCTAAGTTTGGAGAGTCACTGCTGCCAGGCACATGGAATAAAATAGGTGTCTTCCAGAAACAGGGATGTAAGGTTTCAGGTCTCACCAGTTTTGGGGTACCGGAAGGAATCTGTTCTTCTTGTCTCCAGCATGGGTGATGTGACATGGATAATTTCTACCTCTGACTCATCGTTTTCTTCATAAAGAATTTGAAGAACTTTACTCCCATCCAGTGCTGTAAATGAATTAACATTACAAAATTACAGAACAGAATTATCAGTTATTGCAGGCATCGATACTCTCTCAGAAGCACAAGCACATTGGAAGGATGAAGAAAAATCTAACAAAGCCTGTGATTCATGTTTCATTAAGCAAAACACTGAGACTCTTACAACTCCCACCACTGTTGTGAGAAGGGAAGTCTCTCCTGCAGTGCTCACAAGGCCCCTGTAACTTGCCCCCTTCTGCAGACAACTCCAAAGGAGGCCATTCCTAACTTGCATAAAGATAAGTAGGGGGAAGAGAGAGCTCTGCACTGGACAGGGCCTGTCAGACACGCTGTATCCCCACACTTACTCGGCTGTGCCTTTGGGCACCACCAGTAGCCAGTGTATCTGTCAAACTCCTCCTGCAGCACAAAAGTAGCCACGCCAGCAGATTTTGGATCCTCCTCAACATTGGCCAGTTCTAAAAAAAGACACCAAAGAATTAGTTCATGATGTGCTGCAGAACCAAACCAGTTCGGCATTATCCCAAACACAGCCCAAGTTCACCCCCAGGGAACAATTACACGATAATAAATCTGACTTCTCAGCAGATTTGTTTTCTGCTTCCAGCCTTCTCTGTTCATATATTTAGGGAGGATTTAATCCTTTCTGACATGGAAACTTCTTTTAGGAAAGGAAAGCCATTCTCTCTTCTTACTTGTACCTAATCAGGCTCTCAATTAGTCATAGAAAGAAAATGTTCTTTCTACCTGAGTTCAGTGAATTGGAATGACAACTTTTAAGAAAATCAAAACCCCAAACCTTTCTGAACAACTGAAACTGAAAACATGAACATTCAGAAAAATGAAAGCATCAGTATTTCATTCACTGTATGAACCAAAAGTAACAGACTTACATAACATCTCAACATGATGACATATCCATAGGGCTTCAATATTTTTCCTGTTACCCTGGAGGTAACTTAGCAGCGCTCCATAAATAATTATCATCTGAGAAGGAGTCATTGCTACAGTTTATTTTTACTGTACTTACATAATATTTTAATATTTAGCATTTAAATAGTCTAAAGCATTATTATAAAGTGTCAGAAATTTCAACTGACTAAAATTTAGGTTATACAGTTTAAATGCAAAATGCAATTGATTTTTAAAGTGTTTTGTCCACAATTTCCCATTTTCTTTCTTCCAGGATAAATGCCTAAAAAGAGCTGGAGAGAGTAAGCAGTGAAAGCCTAAGTTATTGAGTATAAAGGGCCAGCAGAAGCCCCAGTGCTTTTCAGAAACTGCCTAAATTGTTTCTAAAAGTCTCTGCAGCCTGATTTCACTGACAGAAACTTTCCTCCAGCTCTATTCCACCCACAGCTCCTCCACACAAAAAAGGCTGTTCCACAGAAAAGCAATGTGCTGTGTGTCAGAAGAGCCCTTCCATATGTATCCCACAAACAACGCATTCTGCCAGATTGCACAGTGCAGGGAGAAGAATCATCCCCTATCTGCACTACAGGACGTGTACAAAGTGTGACAAACAAGGTGGAACAAACAGTGGCCATTACTCCCATTTCAGGAGAACCTTTACTGCCATTGCTTAATGCAGTCTAGCAAGAACAAGTGCAGAGGAGGTACAGGAATTTAATTCAGGATGCATTACCATTGTGCACAAACGTCAGCCTCCTTTCTTCCCTGGATTCTATATTAGATATCCAGATGTCATTGCAATGGATAAACGCAATCCAATTTGGATCAGCTGGACAAAGCTTGGGATCCATCCGGATATTTGGACAACTGGTCTCTACCAGAATGGGTCTTAAAGGCTGTTGCTGTTTGGAATTTAAAAAAATAAAAAGAAGCACAGTAAGATATAACACAGGAACACATCCAGCAAGTAACCTGGATTTTCAGAAGACCTTAGTAGTGTGGACACTGACTTCCAATACATGTTTAGAGAGGAATCTATCCACTTTACACATAGAAAAATACCATGCAGATATTTTATAGGGAAAGTTGTGCCTCTGCCAAGGTCCCACCAGGCCTCTTTACCCAGGGCTGAGGATCAGCCCCAAATCAGAGGGCAGCGTGTGTAGAGAAGCCTGCTGCTATTTCTTAAAAAGAGCACCCTAAAGGGGGCTGGCAGAACATGCAAGCTTATCCTCCAACAGCAACTCAAGATGCAGTAAATTACCCCTGACAACAGGGTTAGACAAACACCAGGCATCTATTATAATAATAATAATCAATTTTTTCAGCTTTGAAAGCCAGCTTCAGCACCAGCAGAGTGAAGGCTGCTTTTTCTGGAAGTTGTACAGTCAAATGGTGTAAAAATGGTGTAACACATCCAGCACTGACCACGAAACAGTGACCTGGAAACAGCAGCCCAGGGATAAAAGTTGTCTCTGATGTGACATCTGACTCCATGGAAGAGCATGGAGCCTTTTGTTGCTTTTTATGAACACTGCTAGTCATGAAAAATGAAACAAATCTGGTGTCCTGCCTTGTAGCCACTATTTTACCATTCCTTGTAGCCCTGCATCTGAGTTTCTACAATCATGGAAACACACCCCTGTGGATAACCCTGTTTCCAGTGTTATCAAGGTCACTTCCTGTGCCAGTGCAATAACTGCTGATAATCAGCTCTTTGCTCTCACTCCAAGCCAAAGGAGGTTCTTGCCAGAGCAAAGTCCCGAAGAGAGACAGGAGATGAGTAAACTCACGGTGAATCCATGGGGGCCTCCATCTTTCACATGATATATCCCACTCCCCGCCTGGAACAGGAAGGTGCCGCTCTCTCGGTGGTAATCGTAGGAGGCAATCCCAACGGTGCCGATCCGCTTCCTCTCCCGCAGCAACTCCTCTTCCCGGGAGTACATCCCATAGTCCAGGATGGCCTGAAAACAGGCAGAGAAGCCCAATCAACACCTCAGCTCTGCATGCCTTACCCTGCTTCCAGGAGCAGATGGCTGAGCAGACATGCTCCTCCTCCAGAATCCTGCTGCCGGCTGGAAGCCCGCTCCTGCTTTGCCTCTGCCATCAGCACTCGTAGGTGCAGGCCACGATCAGATCCCACACAACTGTAAACTGACAGCCACTCCTCCCATAGCAAGGCCAGCATTATTCCCAATATGCCCTGGTACAAGAAAGCTCAGACTGAGGGTCTGTTATTTCTAGAACGAGCAGGAGAGGCTTTGCTCACTTTCCCAGACGTGCAGTGACTGGTCTGGTGGGAGGAGAGCACAGCCGGAGTTTTATGTCTGGCTGACAGCCCTGGGAAATAATACGGGGAAAAATACACCTCATTCCATGTGGGGTTTGTCCCACCTCCTCCAGCCTGCCATGGTGCATGGGATGGGATGGTGCAGGCTTGCTATGTGCAGCAGGGAAAAGGGAATCCACATCCCAGCTGAGTGGGAAAGGGATCCTCTGCTCCAGCATGACTCACAGAGCCACTGACTGATCCTCGGGGGAATCATCACTTCCCCTGCAAGACTGCAGGGAAGTGATTGGAGACTCCAGGCTCCTTCAGCAATCCCCAGGATCTCACAGCACAGAACTTGATGCAAATTAGCATTTGCCATCTCTGCCAGCAAAGGAATCATCCAGCACACAGAGAAGATGGAACTCGAAACACCGAGGAGAAGGCAGTGCTTCATTTTGGGATGGCTGCAGGGCTGGCATGTACAAGAAGAATCTTAAAATTTTTAAGACAATAAACTTCAAATTTTCAGGATGAAAACCCCAAAGCCCACGTGTTTGAAGTAAGAAAAAAAATCAGGACTCACCGGAAAAAGATCCAGAAGGGGCTTCCAGGAAAGCAGCAGGACGGCAGCTTTGTTTATAGTTTTGGGAATTTCAGAATAGAAGAGTGTGTTCTCCCTGTTCTCCCCAGACATTGCTATTGCGAAAGTGAGGAGGAAAAAAAATGTATTAGCTTTCTGTTAATAATCCAAACACTCTCAAAGGATGCCCAGGAACAGTTTCCCTGGCCCTTTCTACCAGAGGAAGTACTGATGGTCTCTGCACTGCAGCCTCACTCTGGGAGCTCCCTGCTTCACAGAAATGCAAGTCACAGAGAAGGCAGAGAACAATGACACCCAGGCTTACCCCATGCTGCCTGAAGCACTCTGTGTTTTCTTACTGCCCTTTTATTCCATAAGCTTTATAAATCAAGGAGGGCTTTTGTGCCAGTTCCGCTGTCTGGGATACACCACCTGTGTTTCCAAGGTAACGGACCTTTAGGGAGGTTTGAACACCCCTTTCCTGCTCCTCTCCCTCAGTCACTGAAAGTCTCTCCTCAGTCAGTGAAGCCTCATTCAGGTTTCTGAAGGCTCCTGCCCAGGCACATTGGGGATCAGCCCAGAGGGAGCCAGGTGTGCTCCAGGGAAGGCCAAGCCTGATCTATAGCTCAGGAAGTGGCACTTGGGAAACCAGAGCTCATCCCAGGAGAATCAACCTCAACCCACCCATGATGTGCTTGAATTTAGCATCATCCAAGGACTATGACCCCCATCCTCTGAAAAGGGGAAAAAGAGCAGCAATTTTCTGATTATGTCACTGCATAGCCCATGCAAAGACTCTGTGAAGCACAAACCTGAGCTTAAGCAAGTAGCCTAAGTGGCAAGCAGCAGGGCTATAACATGGCTCTGACTCCTAGGCCTCTGCTTCAGCCATTGCTTCTCTCCCTAATCCAGGTTTTCATGGATTTATGTTCAGCTACTGCAGCTCTTGACAAAAGCATTCCTCTACCACAAGGCCTGCTCCAAAAAGCCACTCAGAGGGTTGCTCACAGTATCACTTATGGTGCCAAATCACTTCTATCAAGTGAACATTAATTAGTGAAACAATGCACAAGTGAGGCACTGAATCCAAGAACAACAAACTACATAAAGTTTTTTATTTTTAAGACCAAAAATGTTAAGGAAAGTATTTACTCCCTAAGCTGCCCCTGATCTATGCTGCTAATTATTCCCCACAGGATTCCTAGAAAACCTGCTCCATTGGTAGCTGAGGCACAAAGGACTTTCAAAATTACACTTACTATCTCTGCTTTGGAAGGAAACTTTGAAGGAGAACAAGGTTCCACCCAACAGCTGTAATACGAGAAAGGAGATAAACCTGCGAAGCTTTTGGAGAGAGTATATACTTGGGGTGAGAGAAAAGGGACTGAACAGACTTCCAGCTTGGGAATATGCCCCAAAGGACACTTCCCAGTTCTTTTCCAGGCCTAATGGGTCACCTCCAATCATGTCACTCCCATGGGAGATTACATCATAAGTTTTAATGAGATACCACGATCACAGTCATGACTTTTGACCAGCCAGCATGGCCTGGAATCCCTTTTGATTCAACTGCCAGGAACGCCCAGCTGTCAGGAACAGTCAGTCCCAAACAGCCCTGCAGTGACACTGTCACAGCCAGCTTACCCAGATAGTAGATCCTATCAGAATGAGGTCCTTCAGGATCATTTTTCTTCACAAACGTGAAGTCATGAGGGGCTTTTGCCATCATGTATCCATGATACTTCCGTGTATCTGTGAGCAGTTTCCGAAGCTGGCTCCAGGAATGCCTCTCTACATAGAAAGGTTCCAGTTTTGGCTGCTCCTCTCTCGGGACCTGCTCCTCATGACCTGCAGTCTCAAAGATTTCCAGGCCCGGCTGTTCAGTTTCCATGGCTGCTGCCATGTTGCATGTTTCTGGAAAAAACAGAACAGCAGAGCTTCAGCTCCAGCAAACCCTCACTGCACACTCTGAACACACCCCACAGCAAAACTACTTGAAGAAAACCATCATTTCATGTAGGGAATAAAACCCACAGCAGAAGGAAGTGGACTAGGAAAGATATTTCTGCTCTGGAAAACAGGCTGGCACCACTCAGCCTTTCAGAATGGGACTAAAGACTTCGTGAAGCCACAGATTTATTGTTGTGTTTCCCGTGCCCACACATACCAACCATTCACTTTAGTTCATGAAGGGAATAAATTCTTCCCCTTTAAGCTCCTACCTGCTTCTTTGCCCACAAGACCTGCACAAATATCACCTCACTACACTAATATCAGAACAGGGGATAATTAGGAATGGAGGAAGACCTAGTACAAATGACTGCTTAGAAGAAATGACACTGGTAGCTGATTTGGAACCATCAGGCCACACAAGTGGCTTAGGCAGCTCACGTCCTTATTCCCATAATTCTCCCCTGACTCGTTTGGTGTGTTTGTATCTCCTTTCAAACTAAGCCCAGAAGGGTCTAGCAGTGATCTACATTATTACATCATCCCAATTACAAGTACCAGAAGGGGACACAGTGAAAAAATCATTTCCCAAACAGATTTATCTGCAACACAAGTCTTATCTGCCCAATAGGTTGTTAATTCAGCAGATATCTCTTCCTGCAGTCAGCTGTGCTTTACAAAGTGTATCTGAGCTGAAATTATCAGCCCAGAAGTCTGGCAAGAGGAAACCAAGTCCTCCCACTGTAAATCCCAGAGCTGAGGGCAGCTCCAAAAGGATCCAAGCTATAAACTCCTGTCACATAGTTCATTCCTGGAGAGCCCAAGGTGTAGGATTGTCAATCCTCAAAGGGAAGGAGGGGGTGTCTATATATAGCATGGAAAGACTGCACAAGTGTTGTGTATGCTGCTGGGGCAGAGCATGTTGGCCTGAGCCTGACAAAACACTAATACAGCCTAAATAAAGCATTTCCCTCGAGCAAACAGGCACTGAAGGATCACTGGAGCTCAAGGCCCAGGCTTGGGCAGCTGGCAGAGCTCTCTGATGGAGTGGCTCTCCCATGGCTCTACAGAGCAGCTGAACATGTCCCCAGAGGAGTGAAAAAGATATGATCTGCACCTGGACACAAACCCATCTTAACACAAATAGTTTAGTTTCACCTTTGGCAACACAAACCCAATAAACACAGGTCTTTCTTCTTCCCACACTATTTACAGCACAAAAATCCAGAACAAAAGAGCCCTGTCCAACTGGAAGGTCCAAGGCATGCACCGAGCAGTGCTGTGCTCGAGACAGCGTCAGGAACTGACAATGAACCTTCAAACCTGAACCGCAAATTTCGTTTAATCTGCAGAATTCCAACAAAGAAAAAACCTCCTTTCCCCACCTACCCTCAGATGCTGCTATTTCTTAACCCGACCTACTTCTTGCAGGAAAAGGGATAAAAACCGAAGAGCAGCAGACGTTAACGAGCCAATAGCAGTGGGAACAGCCACCCGGCACGGGAATGTCAGCCCAGGGTGATGCTCCCGGGGGTTCCTCCACGGCCGAGGGCAGCTCCCGGGAGGGGCGGCGGGCAGATCCCGGGGGTCCCTGCACAGGCGGTCAGATCTCGGGGGTTCCTCCACGACCGGGGACAGATCCCGGGGGACCCTCCACAGCCGGGAAAGGACCTCGGGGGGTCCCTCCACGGCAGGGAGCTGATTGCGGTACGCCCGCCCCGTGCAAGGGCAGATCCCGGGGGAGCCTCCACGTCCAGGGGCGCCCCCAAGGCCAGGGACAGACCCCGGGGTGGCGGCAGGCAGATCCCGGGGGTCCCTCCACGGCTGGGGCGGCGGCCAGGCCTGGCCGGGGGCGGAAGGCCCGGCCGCCCCGGGTCAAGCCTCCTTCTCCCGCCCACCTCAGGAGTCCCAAGACCCCCAGGGGTCCTCCCCGGAGCGGAGCCCCCTGCCCGGCCCCCGGCATTGCCCCGGTACTCACGGCGCTCCGCGGCGGCGCTGCTGCCGAACCGCCCCGCCGGGCCGCTGCTGCCGCTTCCGCTTCCCGGAGCGGCCACGGCCGCCGCGCCGCACCGGGGAGGGCTCCGCCTGCCGGCCGGGGGACCGACGGCGACAGCGACACCCACCCGGGCGCGGGGACCGGGACACGGCACACAGGGACCCCTTGCACAAGGACCGGGACAAACGCACACTCGACACCATGCACAGGGGCCAGGTCATGCAACCTCCCAGTGCACAAGGACCCTGCAGTTTCAAAAACCTCTTTTTTTTCCTCCCCAAAAACTGCTACCACCTCCACACTGGTATGCTTCCCACAGCGGAAATTCCCAGCTGTCATAATGAGTGTTAAACCCAAGGCACACCCAGGCTCCAGTGCAGTGAACCCCCCAAACAACCCCAGGCTCCAGAGATGTGTGCCTCCGGCCAGATGTTTCTATACTCCTGAATTTCCCTTTGCAAAGCACAGCCCATTTTTTCAAAGGAAAATCTTTTTTGACCCCCTAGAAACCAGGGAAAACAACTTTTCTGCAGGTGCTCCCTCCTAAATGAACGTGCAGGTGGAAGCTCCGGGTCACACTGGGACCTGAGGGCTGGTTTTCCCCACATGCTTCTCCAAAGGGTCCGTCCGTGGGGTCTGTGTTCTGAAATAAAGCCTCCGGGGGACCATTGCTACAGCTCACCCCACCTTTTGCAGTAGCTTCACAGCACCAGGGGCTGGCAGAGGTTGGGGATCCTCCATCCAGGGGCAGGCTGGGGCATGGACCTGGTGTCTCCACACCAGAGATTCACATGGAAAACCCTGAGGCTGGGAGAGAAAGGTTGTGCCAAGATGGGTTGGAGGGAGGATGGATTTGCTGTTGGAATGAGGATGGCCATGGGCGAGGGGCCCTTGTGTAAGCTGCTGAGGGAGTGAGGGGCAGCCTTTTTGGAAACAACACTGAAGTCAATGCTACCCTTTTTTAGCCTTGTTATCATTGAATAGTGTGGGTTGGAAGGGACCTTAAAGCTCATCCAGTTCCAACCATAGGCAGGGCCACCTAAATCAGGTTGCTCCAAGCCCCATCCAACCTGGCCTTGGACACTTCCAGGGATGAGGCAGACAGCTCCTCTGGACAACCTGTGCCAGGGCTTGGTCAGCAGAAGGTCCTGGGGCACATAATAATGACAGTGTAAGAGTTTTAAAAGGTTGGGCCTCATGGCTTTAGGGCTGGTATTTTCTAAATTCTTACCAGCTTTTCCTGTCATGGCTGAGATGGGGTCGGTCTCTTCCACCAAGTAACAGGCCACAGGCCAAGGGAAACGGCCTTAAGTTGCGCCAGGAGAAGTTTAGTTTGGATATTAGCGAAAAGTTCTTCACAGAAAGGGTTGTTGAACATTTGCACAGCAAATGTTCATTTGCAGCAGCGGTGGAGTCCCCATAGTGGAGGAATTTCAAAGGCGCGTGGATGTGGGGGCATAGCTGAGTGGCGGCTTCGGCCGTGCCGGGCAGTGGTTACAGTGGATCCCGGCGGGCTTTCCCACCCCACACGACGGCGCGCTGCGATGACTCCCAGCGATAACGCCCCCGGCGGCGCTGAGGGGGCGCGGCCAGGGCCGCCCCGCCCTCCCCGGCGGCGCGCGCAGGC
>VZRO01005934.1:2141831-2229162 GCA_013397915.1 Daphoenositta chrysoptera
GGTGTGGGGGGGAGGCTCACCTGGGGAACCCCCGGAGGGAAATCACCTGCAGGACCCCTGGAGAGACTCACCTGCGGATCCCCTCGGGGGCAGCGGCGGCGAGGAGGGTCTCGCAGCGGGGCGCGGGGGTCCGGGGAGGGCTNTGACCCCCGCGGGTGTGTGAGCTGCCAACTAATGCCTGTTCTCCCTCCGCAGAACCCGGACATCACCATCACCGACAATGTCCTGCACTTCAGAGGTAGGGGCTCCATCGCGGGGGGAGGTCTCCGCCTGGCCCCCACCCGGGGCTGCCGCTGTCCCAGTTGTCCCCACCATGGGGTGCCTGGTTCCCATCAGTGGCAGGAGCCACCGTGCTGGGCATGTTCAGATCTGCCACACTCCCACCCACAGCCCTCTGTGTTCCAGCCCTGGTAACCACAGCGGGCCCTATCTTATCTAACAAGAAAACCCCATCTCCCCATATTTAAATACCAGTGGAATTTCCATATATCCTTCCCATCCCGGGCCAGCCAAACCCTGGAGATTACTCACAGAAAGTTTTCCTTTCACAAAGACCTTGTGTGCATTTGTTATCAAGCCTCCACATCAGGAACTAGTGCTCCATTTGGAAACTAAAGCAGATCTCACCCTGAAAGCTGGAAGCAGCTGGACACCTGCACATTCTAGCACCACGGAGCATGTGCTGGTTGGCATGGCCGGGTAGTGCTGAGTATCTGCTGTCACTGGTTTTATTATCCACCTCTTTTGGTGGATTTTTTAAAGATGCCTCATTAGGAGCTGCTGCCTCCCTGGTGAACTGCAGCCAGGCCATTTGATAGGAGGGTGTTGCACATCGTGTTCTCGAACAGGATCAGTTTACGGTGTGGAAGGGTGGGAATTAAACACAGTGTTCAGGGTTTGGGAGCCCTTCCGGGGACAGGATCAATGTGGGAGATGATAAATGAACCCTGGTAAGTGCCCTCCTGCTGTTGGGAGTGACTCCTCACATCACCCTCCTACACACCCAGCAGCACTCATCTCCCTGGGTGCTCCATCATGCAGAGGCTGGATTCCCCCAAACGCAGGAGATTTTCAGCTGGATTTGAGTTATCCATGAGCAGCCTTTTGAGCCCCTCTTTTGGGAATTTCACACACTGCCTCCCTGCAGCAGGGACCCTTTTCCAGCATGGTGCAGACTTGCAGCAGCTTTAGCTGCTGACTCCTGCATCTTCTCCTTCAAGCAACGTTTACGTGTCTTCCCTGTTATTGTGTGGTTTCCTCCTGCCTCCCAGGAAAGCAGGAAGAAAATGCTGTGAAGAAGTGCTGAATATTTCTGTGTACAAAACATACTTTGCAGGTGGAGTGTGTGGAACCTCACACTGATTGTCAGTTCTTGTCTTTTAGCCCAGGGTCACGGTGCCAAAGGAGACAACATCTATGAATTTGAGATTGAGTTCCTCGAGCCGGTCGAGCCTAAAGTAGGTGTTTTTACTTTTCTAATTCATGCAAAGAAAAACTAATTTTTGAAAAACTTGAAAGAAAAATGGCTGTGCATAAAGTTCCCAATATACTGTTTAAATTTTCCTGGTAACTCTGTAACAGCCAGCTCTGTGGCAGTCCTCCGTGCCATTGTCTTGTCTTCATGCAAATCACCTCTCTGGAGCTGGTGCTCACATAGACCAGCTTTAGTAGACACTTGCTTGTATCACTTGTTACACAGCAGTTGTAAATTTTTAAAGGATTTAAAGCAGCAAAATAATGGGAGAATCTGGCAATGCATTGTCTGATGCAACCTTGACTGGAGATCAGGGGAACACTGTGCAGTCAAGTATGACATTTCCTGGCTTCTTCTATAACTGGACAAAAGAAGAGAGTCAGGAGAGTTCACGTTTCTGGCATGTGCAGATTTCTTAGGTTGTGATATGTTGTGGCTCCTGTTGGAGAAGTCTTTCCTTAATTCATGTTGTAGTCTGAGTGGAAAGAGCTTGGCTTGAAGAGCCGTCCCTCTGTGTTACTCACAGGAGGCTGTGAGGTCTGTCCCTACCTCTCAGAGCTGTTAGGGGAACAGGAGAACTTGGGCTTTGCTCCCGGGGTAGGATTTGTGCTGCTTATTCCTGGCTGAATTTGGGATAGCTACAGTCAGACCACAAGCCACCCTTCACCTCTGCTCTTTGACAGGGAAGGAGATCATTGGAGGGTGAATTTCCAGGCTCTGTCTGCAGGCACATTTCTGGTGTGGCTCCTCCAGGTGTGAAGTGGCAGACAGTGAACATCTCTTGGTTCCAGGATCTGGTCATCTGCCTGGCCCACAGTGTGGGAGAGGTGTCTGTCTCTGCCTGTGCCTGTCTCCTGTGCTGGCAGACACGGGCTCTGCTCTGAGCCAGGCCTGGAAGGCAAGTCCTTGCCTCTGCAGAGCAGCCTCCTTCCAAAAGTCGTCACTCTGAGTCACTGTGGAGGGACTGGAGAACAGACTGAACTCTGTGTAACTACATATGGTCAGGACCAGGAAGTATCACAGTTTTGATGTGCACCATGAGTTCCCCTTGCTGGTTCCAGGCTGGCCAGCAGTGAGAGATAGAGCCTCTGGCAGGCAAGGATGAGGTGTAGTAGCTGTAAATTACAGCTGCAGCCTTCAGATGTCTGAGCATCCAGCCAGCCTTGACAAGAGCAGAGCTGGTGTAATGTGCTCAGTTAGGAGTGCAGCTCATGCAGCAGTTCCAGCTGGTCTGAGAGGCAGTGCCATGCGGAGCAGCCACGGTGGTTGCAGAAGGGTGACAAGGTGACAGTGCTGTGGGCTGTAAGGATGGAGAGGTACTGGGCTGCCACGATGCAGGTGGAGAGGCCTTGTGGAGTGGCAGTGGCCACACTGCCCGTTCCATCAGCTCCCCTTGTCTTCAGGTGTTTCCTAAGGCTCTTAGCTCCTCCTTTCGCTGCAGTAGGTGTCACAGGGGGTCCCCTGTTTAGACATGTACCTACAGCTGCTGGCAGTGTTACTTTTACTGCTGGCTAGAGGAGGTGGGTGGCTCACAGTAAGTACTAAGTGCAAAAGGTCTAAAGCCAAGATCAGGAATTCTGCCTGGGAAGGCTGGTGCTGAAATCTGTGCTAGCTCTGGTGTGGGAAGCAGTGGTGCTGTGATATGGGCAGGGTGCTCATCAAGTCCTGCAACCATCACAGCTGCCATCTTCAACTGGACTGCCCTTTGCTTCCGTGCTTTGGGTAGCAGAGAAATGTTTGTGCTGCAGCAGTTGTGTCATCCCTGCCTCCTTGATAAGGGGAATTTGGGTATCAACTCGGTCTCAGAGCTTGTTTCTTAGGACTTTTGCTGATGTATGCTCCTGTGTCTGCCCCCAGCCTGTGTGCAGGGTGACCCAAAGGCAGCTGAACATCACTGTGCAGAAGAAAGAGAGTAACTGGTGGGAGAGGCTCACCAAGCAAGAGAAGCGCCCGCTTTTCCTGGCGCCCGACTTCGACCGCTGGTTGGACGAATCGGATGCTGAAATGGAGCTGAAGGAGAAGGTCAGTCCTGTGGGCACCTGTGGCTCGTGCTGCCAGTTACAAAGCAAGAACAGCTGTTCTCCTGTGCCTGAACCTGCATTCTTCATTTACCAGGAGTTGCCTGGCAGGCTGATTGTTATTGCTGTTCTATATAGAGTTGGTTAAGTCGTTCAAATTGTGAGCAGGAATTTGGAAATTGGGACATTTCTGGTTAGAATTACAACCAAAAGCTGTGTGCTGGCTCCTTGCATGTACCCCTTGCCCGGTGTCCTGATCCACAGAGGATCACGTCACTCTGCAGTGTGGAGCCCAAACGAGTGAGTCTTGGCCATTGTCTGTCTGGGAAGAAGGGATTTCTAAGGCTTTCCTGAGCCACTGGGCTGGCCCTGCTGGTGCATTCCCACCATCTGGTGAGCTTGAGCAGCTTGCTGCGGTGGGGAGGTGCAAGACTGACTTGGAAAAGACTTGAACAGACCACATTCTGCAAATCCCTTTTACAACAAACACTGCCCTGTTCCCCTCTGCAGCCACGAGCTTAGCGTGGAGCAGAGAGGGAGACTGCAGTGCCAGGAGCCAGGAGCAGTGGGAAGGGCAGGCAGAGAGCCTGGGCTGGATGTTCTCTGTTCCCTTCAGGTTGCTGGTGGGTCATGTAAGAAACAGCACAGTAATAACTGAGAATTAACACTGAAAGCAGAGGCTTTTTCAGCAAAAGCATCTAATTACTACAACAAAACACACGGTGAGGGCAGGATAACTGGTTAACACCCTCTGGCTTTTACTGTGCTATAATTTCTAGATGATGAATGTGCTGTTTTATGCTGGTGAAAATTTAAACCTTCTAGCAACTGGCTGCTTGGCTGAGTTTTAAACCCACTAGCTTTGCAGTAGTATAGTTAACAAATCACTTGCTAATTACAGTAAGTCTTTAAAACCTTATCCTTCATCTTAAGGAAGAAGAAAAGATTAACAAAATGAAAATAGAATCCAGAGTCCCAAAGGACCGTAAGTAACTGCATCTTTTTAGTGGATAAAGTGGGATTTAGAAAGTTTGTTGACTCTTTGTGAACCTCAACTCTTAATGAGTAATTTTGAGTGGCTTTGTGCATCTTGGAGGGGGATCTTTGTATTATGAGCTATTAGAAATGTAATAAAAATGGAATGAAGGTTCCAAGGAATGTCAAAAATCTGACTAGCAAGAATTGAGTTCTGGCAGATGATAGCAAAAGCAGAACCCCCAATGCACCTAACAATGCTTTTACCACCATCAGTAGCTTCCCTTTTCCTTGTAAGCTTTATTCTCAGAAAGCCTGGTTTGCAGCTCTATTACCATTGTACTCTGCTCACCTGATGTGTTTGTTATTGATTTTAGCTTTCAAACACCTGAAGAAGGGATACTTAATCATGTATAACCTTGTACAGTTTTTGGGATTCTCTTGGATTTTTGTGAACATGACAGTACGACTGTTCATCTTAGGAAAAGGCAAGTAATGAGCACTATTTAATTTATATTGGAGGGTCTGAGTGGATTTTCAGTGTTGTTTTTAAGACTTTTTAAATAGCAGAATCTAAAAGGAGACATATTTAGGAACAAAACCATGAATGTATTGCCAAACAGCACAATGAAAGCCTTTCAAAGGTCATCAAAGCGTCAAGGGCAGGAAAATACTGTCCCCTAGTAAATCACAGCTGTGCACTCTGTGAATGATACTTGTGCTCTGCCAGGATCACTTCTAACAAAATCAGCTGAAGCAAAATGTCTTGCTCACTGCAATGTTAATGTTTTTGAAAATGATCTGGACAGAATATTTTGTTTTTGAAGCAAGAACAATCCATTCTGTTGAGGTACAGCACTATTGCTTTTTTGGTAAAGCAATTACTGAAATAGCTCTTGATCCTTCTGTGTGTGAAATGGAGCAGTGTTTCTGGCCCAACTGCTGTGAGTTCAAGATAAGGCCTATAAAGAACTTATGTAATTATGCATCATGTTTTTCTCAAATACAGCTAGAACCCTGTTATCACAAGCTGTGCTGCTGCACCAGTTTCCTGAACATAGAAATTCATTTGTTCTCTAAAATGGTTGGTTTCCTGTGTCTTACAGATTCCTTCTATGACACATTTCACACCATTTCTGATATGATGTATTTCTGTCAGACCCTGGCATTAATGGAGATCATGAATTCACTAATAGGACTGGTCAGATCACCGCTGATACCTGCTGTAATGCAGGTAGTATTTTTAAATTCTTCTCCTTGCTCTTATGTTTAAAGTAAATGTTTCTTTTACACGAGTGTTGAGACTCTCCTAAAATAAGTGATGCAACCTCACTGGCACTGGATTAGCAGATTGCTTATTCAAGAGACAGGAATCCATGCTTCCCAGTCTTGGCTGTGGCAGGCTGTCGGTCTCCTTCTATCACCTGGGTAAGAGAGTGCAGGACAGCAAAAGCAAAAAGTTGATGAGAAAAGTACATGATTTTGATTTGGTGCCAGTGCCCTTTTTATCCTGGTTGTGGTTGTTGTGCATAAAAATGAGGATGAATGATTTAAGACTGGGTCTCTTGGATTGTACCTAAATACAGAGCAAGATGCTTACTTGTAAGAAGCAGGTCACAGCTCAGATGTGTGAAGAGTAGATGTGTTTCTGACTGCAAGGACTTGCCCTTTCTTCTGATGAAGAGTGAATATTCCTGAATATGGTTTCCTTTAATAGGTATTTGGAAGAAACTTTGTTTTGTTTGTTATCCTTGGAAGCCTGGAGGAAATGCAGAGCAAACCTGTGGTGTTCTTCGTATTTTATTTCTGGAGTATCACTGAGCTGTTCAGGTTGGTGGGATTTTCCTCCTACCAGGTGTGCACAGAACAAAGTGGTTGTTCCCAAAAATTCTTGGAAGAGTGGCACCAGTGCATTGTCCCCAGAGGGTAAAAGCTCAAGTCATGGACTGTCACAGCCTTCCTTGATCTGCCAAAAGCTGAGGCAGAGCTGGAGTCTGAAAGTAATCCTGCCCTGTTGCTTTATTTCTTGAGGGGTTTGTTTCTTTGAATTTCCATTGTTAAATGATGTCTTTATCTTTGAAAAGAAGTTATTTTGAAAGGTTTTTTAGGCAGCCAGGCAGTTGCCTTCATCCCTGTGTTCAGAATAATGGCCTGAGCTCTGTAAACTGCCCAACAACCACGTGTCCATCGTTATCCACAGGGACAGTGCCTTGAATATTTTTGTGTCATTTGGGAATTGTGTTGGCCACACAGTGAATATACACAAGACTAATTCTAGTGGTAGTTTCTATTTTAAAGTGTTTGTTTCTCCTCACACTGCACTGGCTGTAGGTACCCCTATTACATGCTTTCCTGCATTGGAATTGAATGGAAACCACTCACCTGGCTCCGTTACACTGTCTGGATCCCTCTCTACCCCTTAGGGGGCTTGGCAGAAGGTATCTCCTTAAAATACCGTTTACTAAATAATGAATTTGAGGCTGGGCAAATAATTTAATCTCTTTTTTTGGTAGCTGGACTTAAAATAGTAAAATAGAACAACAGATAAATATATTTGCTTTGAGGTGAACCAAATACTGCAGGATTGTCTTTCACACTGAATCAAGTATTATTTTCAATCTGATGTGAAAAGAAGTCTTCCTTTTGGAGGAAAGACTCTCTTTCTGGAGGGGGAAATAAAGGCAACAAAAGGTTGCATGAACAAATGGAACAAGAACAAGCTGCACAGGATGCCAGTGCTCACTTCCCTCTGCTGACCTAAAGCTTTATCTGCTGGGCCTGACTTGCTCAGCCTGGCCTGGGTTCACACCAGCTCCCAGGTCTTGATATTATCTTGTAAACCACTGCAGAGGACAGGCAGGGGCTTATTCCTATGTTGCAAACTCAGGTCTGTGAGCCAGGACGAGCTTTGGGCATTGCCCAATGCGAGGCAGGGGGAGGACGTGTCTGTTTCATTGCTGGGGGTATTTCTGGATGGCAAATCCTGCTGGCACAGGCCCTGGGGCTGCAGCTGTGCGTGAGAACAGTGTCTCACCAGGCGGGTTCACTGCTGCACCCCCTCAGCCAGGTGCTTCCCACCCTATTGCGTGTTCAACACCTTCAAAATTGCTGTCATTAATCAGTGCTGGCAAATAAGAAGGGACTATGCTGAAACAGTTGGTGTGGGCTGGGTAATTGTATATTTTATCTGTGCTTGGTAATGATGATGACCTTCTCCTTTCAGCTGTCTGTATTGTTCAATCCATTCCAATCTTCAGTGAAACAGGGAAATTTAGTCTGGGACTGCCAAATCCACTGAACGTCACAATCCAGTTTCCATTTGTGCTTCAAATATACCTTATAGCCTTGTTTTTAGGTAAGTGTTTAATTGTATTTCTCAGTATTGAAATAAAAAGGCCAGTTTCCTGCAAATAACTTGATTTTTCAAAGAAAATTAAACTCCTGCATCTTGGGGACCATGGCAACACAAAATTGCTTGAAGTTAAGCATTATCCTTGTGGATTGTTCATGTAAATTAGTCACTGATGGAGGGGAACACACCTCCAATGAGCTCTGATTAGCCCTCCAAAAAGGTGATCTTGGTAACAAATTAGCAGCATAAACTTGCGTTAAAAGAGTAATTTTTACATGCCTTATATAACCATAGTATACTTAGTTTCACCTTTTGTGGGGTATTTTAGCCTTGGAATGATTTAGTGGCAATCTAAACAAAATTTCAAATTAAAGCAATTTAGTTAAACATTGAAGTATGAAGTCATGTTTTTCTAGGAAACAATAGAGAAGTCTCTTTAAATAATACATTTTAAAAAGAAAAGCTGTATGATCCATATGTGGTTTTTGGTGTTATATTTGTAAACACAATTTAACAACACAATTTAACTTCCTTGTACCTACACCCATACTGGGTGGATACTCTGGGTATCCACAACTCATCACAATCTAACCTGGAATTTTAAACTGAGCTTTCACTAGATTTCTCCTGCTCACAGACATTGCTTAAAGCCACCCTTCAATCGAGTTTCACCCTGAAATACCTGGTTCATCCTCCTTAGCTCTGCACAGCTGGTGTCACAACTTCTTAAAGGTGACAAACCAACCTTCTGAGCAGCTCTTTACCAATCAGTCTATGCAGCAACTCCTGCCTCACCCAGCAAGAAAACACTTGCATGAGCTTTCACTGCTATACACACCCCTAAATAATTTATTTTGTTGTGTGGTGGTTGGGTTGGTTGAGTTCTGTTATTGCTTTAAATCTGGTACAGCCATTTAGCATTAAAAAAATGCAATGATGTCCTACCTAAACACTTCATTCTTTTCCAGGGATATTTGTAAACTTCCGTCACCTCTACAAGCAAAGGAAACAGCACCTTGGACCAAAGAAGAGAAAGATGAAGTGAAGGAGGACTGCAATGCTTTCTTATCTCACTTGAGGACAAGATAAGCCTCTAATTCTTACGGTTTTACCCACTGTAATGCAAAGAATTTTGTAAAATGAAATGACCACGCTTGATTTCATGATTTCATAGTGAATTCAGGTAACATTCCCTTATACTGGATTTTGTTCCCTTTCCATCATCTATGCATGGCATTTACCATTGGACATTTAAACTTGTATCCTGTCAACCAGCATATTAGAAAGAAATCCTATTATCTGCATATGATATGCTTATAATCAGTGGAGCAGCACTAACTAGAAATAGTGTTTATCTTTTAATTGGAGATTTGCTCTTTCAATATTGCATGCAGATAGGGCTTCTGATATTGGGATATGCTCTTAGCTGGCCTGTGCTGTTCCTGGGATGCATCTTGATGGCAGGAGGAGGCACAGTCAGAGACCCTGTGCAGTGTTTGGGTGTTTATCAACCACTGGGATAAACTTGCTCAACACATACCCCCCATTTTCTTCTGCAGCATTATTAATGATGCAGAATTAAAACTGGAAGTAGCTAATGCTGATTTAAATGCTACCAACTTAGTCTGTTTCTAGTTGAGCCTTAACAGAATAGGAGCTCTGTGTGGACCATAGCAATGTGTATTCCTGTAGCAACACATCTATCCACTCATTAGGGAAAGGAAACTGCCACTGAGGGCAGAAATGTTTTCCTGGTTGGTAGAGCAAGCACTGAAACGTAACAAAACAAGGGAACATAGGTACCAGCTTTCCCCTGGCATGTGAACCCCAACAGAACTCCATCCCACCCATGCAAAGGGAGAATGGGGAACTCTCATGGGAGACGGGGCCCCTCTGATCCATCCTGGCAGGGCTCCTGCATTTAGAGCCTTCAGCAAGGCAGCAAAATTGCTTTTCTACCTGCATTTAGGGGTGCAGCAGAGAAGTCGGTGTGTATGGTTTGACTGGCCCCTGGTGGGATGGAACAGTGGGGCAAATAAACTGTATTATTTAGATACCACATATCAAGTCTTAGTAAAGGGAGATCCCACACAAGGTTTGAAGGACCCTTTTCTCTTTGCTTGCTTTAACCACCACCACCACCACCAAAGTGAAGCTCCCTCCACATTTCAGGTCATCTGCTGTCTCACCTGGAAACCTTTGGCTCAGCTGACTTTATTTCAGCATGTCCTTCTTCACACCAAGCCTCCCATAGCTAATCCCAGATTCCTTTGGCCTCTTCAATCCAGTTTAGAAATGTACAGAAGGTTTACTCTAAACTGTACTGTGGTTATGAACAGGTTCTTTCCCAACTGCCACTGCCCCAGGGCACTGCAGAGCAATGCCAGCAATCCAGAACAGACACTGAAGCTGAGATTAGCTTAGTGCCATGTTTCTATTTATCTTTTTCTACTGTAAAACAATATGAACCCTCAAAAAATTATTTTATATATAAGTAACAAACAGCAGAAGGTTTGAGATATGAACCCAGTGCTTGTTACTGTAAAGGAAAGGAAAGTGTTCTAAAGAGACTTTAACAAAGAAGCAGTACAAGCTCCACACTGCATTTCACAAATTGTGTTCTGTCAACAAGAGCCATGATACAACTTCTCTTTGGGAGAAGCACAGCCTACTTTACTCAGGAGAGTTGAGCACTATTTACACAATATTTCACTTAGCACACACTGTACCTATGTTTGAAGTATGGGAAAGGATTGTATTAGCTGAGTAACAGAACAGCAAGGATCACTTTCATACTTTAATTTCTCTGCTGGGCATTTAAATTTCTGTTATGAAATCCGTATGTATTCATCAGTGAAACTGTGGTACCTAGTGCAAGCTGTCATGGATCTTACACTACTGAATTTTAGTCCTTCAGAAAGAATGTGTTTCTATTAATAAAGATTTACAACCAAATTTTGCTTTAGTTCGGTTGTTTGTTCCTTCAAATTATACAACTTTCTGAGAATTTGTATAATTTGGTATTTCTCTTGTGATAAACAGCTGGGAGCTGAGCTTCACCAGGTCAGTGTTGTGGGCCACACAGCCTGGTTGCTATGAAAATGGAACAAATTCGACTTAAATTTTCATGAGGAATTACTCTTTATTTGTATTATGTAAATAAAAAAACATGTGTCCCAAGATTAAGTTACTTTCACAAGCATAAGCACTGCAATGCAAGTGATAATGCTCAGTACAGACTGTCCGTCAAGTTGGGCATAAAGTCAGGGCCAACACCCCAAAATCAGCTCTGTACGTGATCTTGCAGGGTGCTTCTCACACCTGTTCTTTGGACTAATCACGTTAATGTTTAAAGTGTAGTAGCTGCCTTTTAGGATACTTTTACCAGCGAGTTCAGTTACATAGTAACTGCATTTTGGGGAGGCCAAAAGCCAAGAGCTGCCTACAATGGCATTGTTTTTTTCTCCTCCCATGTACCAAATAACTTTCACCCATCATCCAACACCATCATTGACTTTGGGACACTTTCCACAGTTTCCAGGTCTGACTAAAGCCACCACAAACGAGCTACGTTTGTTTAGAGAGCACTGATGCAAAACTTCCCTGTTTGGATAGGAAGTTCTTCAAACAGTGATTGAACAGGCCCTAAAAAGTAAACAGAAAAAAACTGGAACAACTTGAGCCTTAATCTAGAGAAGCTCCCAAAATGGAGACTTCACATTCTCTCAGTGCTGCTGCTGGAAAAGTCTGTCTGCAGAGGAGCAATGTTATGATCATAGGCTGCATATTCTGAGGCTCCAGTACTTGCCACTTTGAGCTGCTGGGCCGCGTGTGTGAGCTGGAAGGCGGCGTCGGGGTGCGCGGTGTCGGGGAGCAGCGTGCACTCCCGCTCCAGCATGTCTGCCACGCCCTTCAGCAGCTCCAGGAAGCCGAAGGCCAGAGCTGCCTTGCGTAACCGATTCAGCTCCTGCAAAGACACAAAACCCCTTTTAAAGCCGCTTCAAGCCTTGACATCAAACCTGGGTTTCTTTTATCTGTTTGTAAAGGTGACGTTACTCACAGTGCAGCTGCTGGAAACTGCCCAGCTGCTCACAGATAGAAAATACTTCAGGGCTGAAGATGATGATAGTGGCACAACTAAACAGTGGTTTTCCCTTGATCCTTTCCTATAAATCTCCACTTCTTCATTTTGTGCATTTAGCTATTGTACCTGCCTGCTTTGTCTGTGTCCCAGCAGGGCTCCAACTTAGGCTTCCCTGACTAACTGCTGCCTTTAACCACTGTGTCCAGTAAAATGTAGATACATTGATTTTTCTTCCCTATAAACTGAACAGTGTTTATGTGCACTTAGGCAGGGTATTCATTCTTCAAGTCTCTGGAGGCTGCAATACTGAACTGCTTCAGCACTAAGCTTGCAAGAGGAATAATTACCTTCAGCTACAGTCTGGTTATGGATTATAATGGTGTGGCCAAATGTGCCTGGAGTTTTGTGTTTCTCTGCTTCATTTGTAGATAAAATGGAGGAGACATTTTCAGACTCAGAATAACATCTGCATTCCTATTCCTCTCTGATCCCTCAGTTTATTTCTGCCTGGACAACAGCATAAAAGTTCACCATGGAAGTAGCAGGGGTCATGAAGGGCACTTGTAAACATGACATGTCTCTGCCACCCTGCCAGAAAATGTGGTAGCAGACCATGGAAATCAGACCCCCTTGTCTCACCTAACTAGTCTGTAAATTTTTGCAGAGCACTACAAGCCCACAGAGAACACACAGTGTGGTTCCTCTGTCAAATGCACCACCATCACTATGGATCAAACTTAGGCTGTCCTGGAACATTACTCACTTTATAAAAGGTTTGCGTTTTTTCAGGGAGTTTCCTTGCATTTCTCAAGATCTTCTGTACATCTGTCTGCAGAAAAGAGGAAAAAAAATACAAAAATCTTGGCAGCTTCTGGGGGAAGCTGCAGAACAACCCCCAACTCTTTATGGATAAATTATCCTGACCATTGACAAGACTGCAGCTCACAAAGGCTGAAACATAACTGGTAATTATACTAAATCCAATAAACCGAGCCAGATGCTCCACTGGAGACACAGCTCTCATTAAACAAGCTATGCTTTCTGATTGCATTTTAATCATGACATTGTAAAGAGGCACTGTTTAAAAAAATGAAAGAAAAGCAATAAAGCAATTACATTAAATGGGCAAGACATGCACAGACTGAAATTCCTGCTAAGATGGTTCCTGCTGCTCCAGGTAAAGTAGCAGGACCTGGGTCATTACCTGGAGGCCACTGGGTTTGATCCAGACAGTGACATTCTGAGCATAGCTGCGCTTGTTCTTGGGCTGCAAAGGGAAAGGGCTCTTATTGTCATCCTCCCCATAAGGATTTTCTTTTGCATCTGGGAGAAAAAACAAAATACAGACTTAGCAACTAAGAATTGGCAAGATCACTCACACAATACTGAATGTGTAAGAGTTATTCAGAGGAGTATGACCAATACCTGAAATGGGGCCAAGCTGTGCCATCTTCCCCAGCCATGGGAGGGGCTCAGGACCAGGTTCAAAGAGTGACATCATGAGGTTTGATTTCTTCTTGCTATCAGCTTGTGAATAAAGCATTCCATACCATTCTGGCCTGTAGGAAAGAGCAAATTGACAAAGGCTGAAAATCTTCCACCTCTCTGCCTAGAATGTGCCTCCCTCTCACTGTGTGGAGGCTCAATGTTTGCAATTTGTACTGACAGAAACAAATCTGCAATTAAAAATGCACAGCTTTGTCTAGCAGTGCAGAGTTCTGCACAGAATACAGATATAAATAAGCATAATTTATAAATAAAGCCTAAATGAGCAAAGTAAGAGATTTTTCAGGCAGACATCCAGCTCCATACCCCAACTGGACGAGAGCCACCATGCCTTCCACTTTCAGGCTGCCATGTAATAAAACACAGAAGTTGGGGATTTTCCCAGCAATCTGATTAGCTGAATTCTCATCTTCGGTGTCATCTGTGATCCCAGGTCCCACCTCATCCCCTTCTGGGGAAGAATAAAAGCAAACAAAGAGAAAACATGAGAATAAATTCAAACACACGAGCTCTGTTTCCATGACACCACCCTCTTCTATCTGCCTGCAAGAGTTAATTAATACTTTTGTAGAACAAACAGCTGCAGAATGAACTGCTTGGGCAAAGTGGCACAATAATGATACATAAATATTCCACTGCATTGTACTCAAGGACATTAAATATTCATCTTGCACCACGTATTTCATGGCTCATTATTATTCTGAACTGTAAATTTAGCATGTTCTATTAATGATGCTGTAAGGACCCTGGTCCCTCTATGAACTTCCCAAAGAACATAGTATGCAAAATAAGAGAGCTTGTGGTCAAGGTTTTAATTTTAATCCAATCACACAAATATGACAAATGGTATTTTGGTAAAGCAGAAAACTTGTGCTTCCAGTCTAAACCACATTACAAGGGAAGCTGAAAGTAGTTTTTGCTGAAATAAACCCAACTTGCTCACCTCTGTTAAGTGCAATGGGCAGTACCAAGTGTCTGGACAAGACAGGAGGGCTGGAAATGTCAGCAATATCTACAAACCCAACAATTTCTAGATCTGCAGGGAGACAACAGATTTTAATCAGATTTAAGACAGTTTAAGTCATATTTGGAAATAGCTGAAATGTATTCAGAGCCAAATTAACATCACTTCTTACACCACCAGGTTTTCTGAAGCAATGACTAAAAGTAGCACAAGAGAACCCAAACTCAACTGGAGTGTAAAGGTGTTAATAAGTTAGAAATACATAAAACACATAACTTTTGAAGATGAGAACATGACTTTCAGCACACCCATACTGCTGCCCATGAGCTGTGCTGCTGGACAATTACAGAATTGGGTACCTCAATATTTACACTGTACACAATCCATTGCTGTCTTATAAATTCCAAAGGAGAAAAACCAACTACCTGCTGCTCATGGGAGCTGTGTCCACTAATGAGAGGGCTGGAAAGGTTTTTCTTTGCACAGTTGTTTTTAAAAATAATTCCTCCTCCCTGAGGCTTATGAGGGTGTTGATGGAAAGCAGCCTGTGGCCGTCTTCCAGTCTCTAGCCCTAGAAATTGGCATCCTGAGATCTGAAAGTGCCTCTACACTACTCCAGTCCTTTTTCCAGGTACACAAGGATGAAGTAGGATGATATTTTTGTCCCCTGGTGTCACACATACACCAAAAAAACTACACAGTCAGTGACTGATCCTTGCAGAGACAAAGTGGATGAAGCAGTAACTACACAGGATGAGAGGTGGTAGTGAAAGGGCAGAAATCAAATGGATTTTAGTAAAAAAACAATCAAAGATTTGTTACCTGTATTAATTGCTTTAGGAATGGGGTCTATTTCCTCATCTATAATGAAAGGCTCTGGTCTGGGAAATACTTGCACATCAGATGTTAAGTGGCCACACTTGAGGACAGCATGGAATGGTGTATAAGCCAGGTCTATTAGCTTTCTAGAACAGAATTATTAAGGAAAACTTAATACATATCATATGAAAATAGTTTGTCTAAAGCATACTAACTTAGCTCCCAAACCTTTTCTAATTACAGTTAATTCAGTAGTTCTAGTGTTGCTAAATTATGAAACAAAGCAGCATTTTCCCACTGATGGCAAATGAACAATAATTATGGAAATTACTGTCTTCTATCTGCCAAGCCTAAACAGATGCTATGGTTTGGTTACAATGACTAAAATAAATATTGACCATAACCAGTGAAGGCCAAGATGAAATTACAGTTAACAAGATCGTAAAATTTTTAAAAAAGAGTTTAATTAGAACATCTCATATCACCAGATTTCTTATTATATTTGTTTTCCTTTCAAGATACTAACTGGGAACCTTCCCACAGGCCTCTTATCTACAAGTGTACTCACCCAAACATGGACTGCACATTCTTCAGGCACAGGGGGCCATCAATGGTGAAAATCTGCCCTTCCCCATTGTTTAAATCAATGAGCCGTTCCAGGCAGTCTAAGGAATCTGTGCTTTGAAGCTGCAAAAAAACAAAGGGAAATATTTTTGTTGAGTGTTCTTTTTATCCTCTTTTGTACTAACCAGTATTTTTAAAGAAAATATACACAAATTAGCAAAATGCATCTGATTGGATGCTCCCATGATTTTTTGTTATCTCTCTCCTTTCCAAATAAACCAACATTCTTTTTCTCCCAGGCAATGTTCTCTTATTACTTATCAGAAATAGAAGGTTTGTTTTAAATATTTTCCCAGTTATTTTGGTATATGAAGAGTGTTTCAATCCACCAGCTTATCAAAAGGATCATCCTTGACAGAGACCATGAAGCTGAGATATCTAACTGATGCCTAAGCAGAAAACCCTTCTGTCAAGGACACAAGAATACAGGTATCAAATCAAAAGCAATGCTATTAATAAAACCTAATCTAAGGAATATTAGTAAAATAGAGTTCTTTTTAAACAGTGTTTATGCAGCAGAATTCTAACTCCTGTGAAGGTTTTTAAAGCTGGGATTGAAACTTGCAAGAGAAAGAGAAAGGAGGAAGAAAATTTACGCCTTTCCTTCAAAACCAAGGGAAGCTGGTTTGAACACTGGCTTGGAGACTTTAGTTTTGCCCTCTCACATTCCTACATACAGCTACTGTGTTTTAAGTGTTGAGCATCTTTGCAACACAAGTAATTTATTCAAGAATTTAACTGAAGATTAAGAAGAGCCCCAAAAGCATTCAATGTAATTAATGCAGTAATAATATAAACGGAGAAATTAAAATTCCATAATATTCCCCAGGGAGAAACTGACATGATTCATAAAGACTACGATAATAATGCAGTAGCACTAGCTAATAATAGTGCAATAATAAACCTTAAATTATCTTTCAACCAAGAACTAAGCACCAGAACGTCAACTAAACCTTAAGCACAAGAACATCAACACATGTTTTGTGCTGACTTGGTCGTTAGTTCAGAGAAGACCAACAATTATCCAATGCAACAAAGACATCATAATAAGACATCACCTCTTCCAGATTGGCCATGCACATGACATAGAGCTTGGACGGGAACGGGAAGGGCAGGGGGAACCTGTTGCTTTCGCTGCGCTGGCTGTGAGTGGCCAGGGAGTGGCGCAGGGAGCCTCTGCCGATGCCCAGGCAGCCGTCGGTGACCAGGACAACCTGCAGGGACAGGGGACAGGTGAGACACTTCCAGCTGCAGGGGGCACCTGAACACACTGCAGGAGCCTTCCTGCAGCATGTGCTCCCACTGAAAATCCCTGCTCCCACCAGAGTTCCTCCACTTAGCTGGGCAAAGAACTGTGAGCAAAATCTCCAGAAAAAACCCCACATAAATCTGAAATTGAAGACTGAACCCTTGTGACTTACACTGTGTGCATGGTAAATACACATATTCTTGGCATCAGGCAGTTGCACTAAAATTTGGATTTCATACAATTAATTTTTAAGTGTACAGTAGAAACATAGTGACTACACAGCCAAAAAACAGCCTGTTGCTGTTGGACTCAAGGATCCCAGGTTTATTTTCAGACGGAAGATAAAACTATTTTTTCTGCAGAATCTGGAGAGCAACTCAACTTCCACTACAAACCAAAGAAACCTTAAAAAGTGTAGTATTAGTGATCTTCATTCTTTGCAAATACAGCTGCAGTATACTCACATTTTGCAGCAGAACTACTATAGCAAGAATACACACTTTTCCATTCAACTGCACATCCAGAGTCAATCCTTGTGGAAACCTAATAGATTACACTGAATAATGGGATTATTTACACTCAGCTGTGACCCAGTCACTTCAAGAGGAGTAAAAGAGCTGCTCCTTCAATGCTGCATGGCAACAGCAGGCAGGATTTCTGGCTGCTAGGTAAGGAAAATCAAATCCAATTGAAACTCCATGTGTAAGTGCTACATCCAGATTTGTATTCTCTCTTCATCCTCAGTCTCTCTCGCAGTCTCCTCAGAACTGCTGCTCACCAATGATGTTTTCCACTACTCCAAACTGCACAGTACATTCCCCAGTGCTCTTCACTACCCCAGCACCTGAAGTGCCAGTAAAATGAGCCATGACACAAATGAGAGACCAAATTGTTGAATCTAATCTCTGCTTGGTTTTCACATCCTTCTTGTTCTTTGCTTTGAATGATTTTTGCTGTCCCAAGGTGCCTTTTATCTGTGTTAGATGATGAAGCACTGCCTAACCAATAAACCTCTATCCTTTTTCTCCTTAAGGAATATTGCTTTGGGCATCTTCCCAGCTCACTGAGCTGCAAAATTACTGAACTTAAATCAAGTGTCTCAGAAAACTGAGGGTTAAAAGCAAACTCTGCCATAAGAGGCAGCAGATTTGGAAGGCTGAGAGCTGTGAGGGCTGAATGGAGTGTGTGAGCAGCTGCATGGCAAATGACTCATTTGGGAAAGAAGTCAGATCAAAACACACTCAGCAGCAGCCCCACGCTGTTGGTTGAGAGCTGGAATTGTTACAAGCCCTGGAAACCATCAAGGACTGGAGGGGAGAGGTTCCTGCATGTGTGACTGCACCCTTTCCAAATGGAGTGAGGCTCCTGGGACAGCAGATTGCATCCAGATCAAACACCAGGCCTGCACAACAGTGCTTCTGAGACACATTTTATAATCCACTGCACTACAATAACATGTTGGGCAGGAAACAGTCTCATTTTTTTTTTTGCTGCTGAATATTTTTATAAAGATCACCTTCTGTTCATATTCCAGATTTAGCCAAAACACTAATTCTTTGTGTTTTTGCAGCACCAGCATGCCTGAGAGTATTCCAAGCTTCCAAATTACATTTACATTTCTATCTGCAACTCACAGGCACAGAATCAATCACAGAATGGTTTGGTTGGAAGGGGCCTTGAAGATCATCAAGTTCCAATCTCCCTTCCAGGGATAGCTAAATATGCAGTCAACTTAAAACAGTGAAATCAGCCATACCTGGCAAGGAATGGCTGCCCCCCATTCCTGCTGGACAATATTGCAAACCCCCAGCAGTGCTGACTCCAAACAGGTTTTGTCATAATCGTCCACGTTACTCAGGGCTTCCTGCAAAGACAAACACCACAGTCATTGCTGGGGGAATTTCCCTGCCAGGAGCCACCCAACAGCCACTCGTGGCTCTGTGCTAAGGCAGCGCCTTTGCTCTGAGGGGTAACATAACTGCATTGTGACACAAAGGGAATAAAAGGGGGGAAGGTGTAAGAAATGATGAATGGGATCATGAGGCAATGACAGCTGACTTTGAAGGAACTGTAACATTATAAACACAGCTCTTTAAGAGTGAAAAAACACCTTTGCATGTCTTAAAAAAGTGGAAACCTGAGGCAACGTCTAACGGGAAACATTTAGCTGAGAAAATCCTCACAGGTGCAAGAGCAGCTCAAACTTCTCAGAGATTCACAGAGACCACAAGGAGTTTGTCTCACAAAAACTCTTTGGCAGAGAGGGTAACAAACCCAAAACTCACATCTGCATCCATAAACCAGCTTTTCTCCTTGAAGTGAAAACCTCACACTTAACACAGCATCACCAGTGTGCAGCTGTGAGATGAACTTGCTAAAGGAGCCTGGTTGGGCTCTTGGCTTGCAAAATTCCTCAAATGAACTCTCAGGGAAATGAAAATAAATCAGAGAGGATGCACTGGCACTCATCTGCTAAACTGCAAACATAACAGAGACTAGCTTTTAAAATCTCTTTGTCCAATGGACAAATCTAAACCATGGTGCCCTGTGACAGCAATGTGTCATTTCCTCCTAAATATGAGGGTCAGATACAAATGTACAATTTTTACTGGATTCAGAGACTCCAGTGCCTTACTGCATTCATGTGAAATTTCTCTCTTGGACTTTCTCCTTTCCTCCCAACTTCCTTCCAACTTCCCACCACATCTGTGAGGCCTAAAATCACTTATTCTCACTCTTGCACTGTTTTGACTGCTACCCACTCTCAACAGCACCTTCTTTCTACCAAATAACTTCACTCAAAGCCTTTCTAAATGGTCCTGTCAGCTGTATCGTTTATCAGGAGCAAACCAACAACTACACATAAAAACAGGGACACCACAGAACCACTTGTAGAGCGTCATCAGGCAGCCCTTTCCTCCATCCCATTTTTAACTCCATCCCATTTTAAAGTCAACTAGTCACACTCCAGTGCTCACCTGCAGAAGTGCAATTTGCAAAATAGCAAAATGTTTCAAACACACTGATTTCGCCTACCCTAAAATAAGGGAGACCCACTCAATTCAAGATGTTGTGCACAGGATACCAAATCACACAATTTCACCGTGCTTTGGTGGTGCAATTGGCTGATTTTTTTTTAGATGTGGACGGTTTATCGCTTTCGTGTTCCCACCCCCTACCTGGAGCGTGTTGTAGTCTCTTGTGAAGGGCACCATCAGCTCCCAGAGGGATGAAAACACCACCAAGGCCGTGAACTCCAGCTTGTAGTTGGTGGCCATGTGTTCGAAGAGCATGGTGAGCCCGTGGGCAGCCAGGTGCTTGCGCTGGTACTCCTCGGAGCCCTCCACCGACACCGGCCGCGTCATGGACAGCGACACGTCCATCACCACCACCGTGGGCATGGCGAGCTGCTCCTCCGCCGCCCTCACGGACGGGATCAGCCGGGATCACCTGCCTGCAGCGGGAGGAAAAGGCACAAATCATTACCAAAGCTGTACTTGTGGAGCCACTTCACGCTCACCCCGTGGAGAAGCGACAATTACCCTTTTCCCCCTCAAAACGTGGGACTGAGCACAGATTAAGGGAAGGCACGGTGAACCCCACACAGCATGTCCAGCCGGGTGCAGAGCAAGGCCTGGAGACGGCAGGAGCTGAGCCTCGCTGGGGAAAGGGCGCAGCCCCGCCGCTCCGAGGGCGGTCCGGCAGGGATCCAGCCCTCCCTGCAACCCTTCGCCCTCAGCGGGGCCTCTCCCCGGAGCGTTCCCGGGACGCCCCGGGCTGTGCGGCGGCAGCGAGCAGGGAGGAGAGCGGCGGAAGGGAAATGCTGTTGCACACCGCCCGGCCCGCCGCGCCGCCATGCGTCCGTCACGGAAAGCATCCCCCCGGAACGCGCGGCTCGAGCAGGAAGGGCCGCGCCTCGCGCAGCCCATGAAGGCTGACACCGCACGGGAAGCGGGAATGTTGGATGGCCGTGCTGTGGGAATGTGGTGCCCACACAAAATAGATCGCTATGCGTGGAGAAGGGTTTATGGATAAGCATCCCGGCTGGGCAGTGCGGCTCCTTCTCCCTGTTCTCTACGTGTGGGAGTGAGGGGGGGCGGGAGACAATAAACTCCTGTGCAAAACTGATGTATTCCTGAAATTGTGTGTTCAGACAACAGTTTGCTTTAAAATTATCATAGAGTCACTGTCAACAGTCACGGAATAGTTTAGTTGGAAAAGCCCTCCAAGATCATCAAGTCCTACTATTCGTCCAGCACTGCCAATGCCACCATGAGCCATGTCCCCAGGTGCCACATCCATACAGCTTTTAAATCCCTCCAGGGATGGGGACTCCACCACTGCCCTGGGCAGCCTGTTCCGATGCTGGACAAGCCTTTCAGTGAAGAAATTTTCTCTAATGTCCAACCTAAACCTCCCCTGGTGCAACTTGAGGCCATTTCCTCTTGTCCTGTCCCTGTTCCCTGGCAGCAGAGCCCGACCCCTCCCGGCTGCCCCTCCTGTCAGGGAGTCCCCCTTGAGCCTCCTTTTCTCCAGGCTGAGCCCCCCTGCTTCCTCGGCTGCTCCCGGGGCTCCACCCCTTCCCCAGCTCCATTTCCTTCCCTGGACACGCTCCAGACCCTCAGTGTCAGTCTTGGCATGAGGGACACAAAATCAAATAATAATTTTCTAATTCCCCTGTGATAAATCCGATGATTAGATTGTTATGGCTGTTAAATCCTTGGCCAGGGATGTTGTTAATTCTTCCCCTGTGGAGCTGCACCGTATCAGTGCCACAGAAAAGTGATGGGCACCATCCCCAGGTTGCTGTGCCCAGCAGGTCCCTGCTCCCTCCCTCTGCCTCCGTGCTCCTGGCAGAGGGCCTGAGGACTTTTTCCCGGAGACAACGAATTTTAAACCTCGCTCTGGCATTGCAAAGGAGATACATACTGTGGCAAAGGCCAGCAGAGCTGCTTGTCTGGCATCTGGCCTGTCACCAATAGAAGATGCTTCAAAATGTAGCTCCATGTGCCTTGTTTAAAAGTGTTTGTATGTGTGATTTACCCGGTGCCGTGAGGGTGATGATCCCTGTCCATGGCTGCTGCTTCAGTCCACTAGTTTGTGAAGGGGATAATCACCTGCCCTCACATTGAGAATAACCTGTGGTAGCAGACAAAGGTATTGGCTTCAGAGATAGACCCAAATCTATACAATACTATTTAATCTTCTTAGGGGCTGCAGGTATTAAATTGGATCGGCTATTCCCCCACTAACGTGTCCTTCACACCTGACCCGCTCTTGTTTTAGGACTCTGCCAGCAGAGGAGACATTGTGAAAATGGGATCATTTTCACCTGCCTCTCTCTGCAACAGCATCTCCCATTCAGCTGTTAAGTACCAAAGAAGTTTCCAGCACTACACCCAACCCCTGGAACTCCCCTTCCTCCTGGACAAACCTTTGGAAGGTAGGCTGGGGAGGTTTGTTTGATTGCATTGGATCTTGTGTGACTGAGACAGGAGTTTATCAGGAGCTGACCTAAACTTAGAAGACTAGAGAAACAATTCCTCTGGTCAGGAATTGTGAAAGGTTGGAGAGCTCTTAGAACTGATCCTAGCTTTGGATGTCCTTCTGCTTGCAAAAAGTCTTTTAAGCGTTGAAATTTGGAGAGGAGAGGTAAAACCAGTGTTTAAGTAGGAGTGTGTGCATACATCTGTGTTCTCTCTGTGCCATCCTTTTAACTCTCCTATCTTTGTTAGGGAGAGTGATTTTCTCATAATGTGCAATTTGTTATACCTATTGTGAAGTTCTGCCATATGCATGTTTATGTTCTTTTTACATATGAAAAGCAAAGCTTGTTTTATCTATTTATCTAGGTATTCCCATGACCCTCTATTACTGTTGCCTTAGTGATCCTCCCAACTATTTAAATTAATGTTGCCTGTTTTGCAAGAAATTTAGGCTGATAATTTCCCTGGGTGTTATGCAAGAGGATAAGGGTGTGATAACTTGCATGAAGAGCTTATCTGAGAATGGTTTAGAAAACTATGATTCACATCCAGCTAAAGAATAATGTAACATACCCACTCTGGGGAAACAAATAATCCATGAAGAATGTCAATTTAAGGTAAAACATTCACGCAGTGCTGGAGGGTAAATTCTGTCCAGCCCCAAACCCGTCTCCATGCTGTCACAACTGCAGGCACTGTCACTCTGGCATTTACAATTTCTCTCCCTTTCTAAATGCTGTTCACATAATTATGCAAGATATGCTAATTACCCCCTAATAAAAGGTATGATTACAATTCCACTTTGCCAGTTCTGATTTCTACAGAAAGTCCTGAAAAGATGTAGTCATAGAAACAAATGGCTGCTCAGCACCCCCAGTTTTACTAGAACCACATCTTCTTCATGCTCTGCTCAAACTGAAGGAAAAAACTCACCCTTCCTTGGAGTGAAAGGTTGGAAAGCCATGGAGCAGCATCACTGGGAGCTCTAACCCAGTTTCCATCCTCCTGCTGAGGTTATTTTGGTGAATAACTGGTTTAGGAGGGAGTTTTGAACAGCTTGGTCTTGTCTTCAGAGCATCATTTCTAGCGATTTAAAGTTGGTTCCTTGACAGAAGCCGTATCTTCTCCTCCTGCAGAACACTGACTCAGTTAATAATATTACAGAATAACAACTGGACTGCAGTAAAAACACAAACCTTAACAGCTCCTGGATATGGGCATTTGCTGGGATCAGAATTCAGCTTGGATTGGACTGTCTCAGCCAACTCCTTTCTATTAAGCCAAATCTGACTATTAGTAAGCATAGCCTACAGTCATATAGTCTATAAAATAATAGACTGAAACCTGGATCTAGGTGTCTCTTTACTCATTTAAGTTCATTTCTTTTTATTGAATCATAGAAAAGCAGTCAGTGAAGTCTTGCTGCCCAAATGGTGGAAAGTTGCAGTACTTTGTTTTTCACACCAGATTTTCTTTTGCAGGATTCCCCATTTTGCACCATGCAGTTCCAGTCCTGATGCTCCAGATCTGCAAACTGCTGACCAAGTGAAGTCTTCAGTGGCTTCTGGACACGGCTCTGCGTTTTGAACCTTTAGGAAATGCATTTACCACAGAGGAGGCGGCTACGGGGGAACCGAATCCTTTTCTTGCTTGCCATAGTGTTGGTCCTCTCTTTCTACCAGCTCCAGTTCAGCCCCTCTGCCCTTCCAGCATCACACAGAGCCCCCCAACCCACAGAGCCTGGCAAAGTGATCTCCAGGGACCTCCCCAGCAACAAGACTGCTGTAAGAGGCAATGCCACAGCACCCAAAATAAGGCACTGTATCTATGTGGATCCTGAGCCAGCTGTGCCCGTCACTACACCAGTGGGTACGACACCACAGCAAGAAAATGCCAGTGAAAGCTCCCCTGATGAAAAACCACCCTATCATTCCAAAGGAGAATATCCTGAGGACCTATTCAGTGTGGAAGAACGCAGGCAAGGGTGGGTTGTACTTCACATCTTTGGCATAATGTATGTTTTTGTGGCCTTGGCCATAGTGTGTGATGAGTATTTTGTCCCTGCTTTGGGAGTGATCACTGAGAAGTTGCATATCTCTGAAGATGTGGCTGGAGCCACCTTCATGGCAGCAGGTGGATCAGCACCAGAACTCTTCACCTCCCTCATAGGTGTCTTCATCTCACACAGCAATGTTGGCATCGGTACCATTGTGGGCTCAGCAGTGTTTAATATCCTCTTTGTCATTGGCACCTGTGCCCTCTTCTCAAGGGAGATACTCCACCTGACATGGTGGCCCTTATTTAGAGACATCTCATTCTACATTGTAGACTTACTGATGCTCATCCTGTTTTTCCTAGACAGTGTCATTGATTGGTGGGAAAGCCTCCTTTTACTGACTGCCTATGCCACATACGTGTTCACCATGAAACAGAACGTGTTCCTAGAGCAATGGGTGAAGCAGGAGCTCAACAAGAAGCTAAATGCTGTGCAGGCAGCATCAGCAGAGCATATGCAGAAGGTTGGTGTCCTTAGAATTCAGAGGCAAGTTGGAAATAATTTTTCTAGTGTAAACCACAAAGAAAAGCTGCATCTCCTTCACAAAGCACATATTTGAACCTGAGAATACAGGTACTGGTCAATAATTATGGTTTTAAAATGAGGGAAATGCAAACTAGATAGAGAGTCTAAGAAATTGGAGAACTTCACTAAAACGGAGTTCTACTTGTGCAATTACTAAAGGTCTCAGTTGTGGTTACTTATGCACTTTCAAAGACATGTGGAATTTTGCTTACTTGGTTGTTGTAAAGAAGTTTCAGGAAGAACACTTGCAGGAACACATTCTTGGTCTGGGAATAAGATTGGACAAGTCTGGTAAACAGGGGGCAAAAGGCTTCTGTCCCAGCCTCTTGCAACTGAGAGATGTTGGAGGAAAATTCTCTTTTCCCTCTCTGATGCCAGATGTGTTGCTGGGATGGTGGTGGTATCACTCGTTACCTGTTCAGCAGCACAGAGAGGTACCTGGCAGCCTTTAGCAAACACTGCCAGCTCTCCTGGGCAGCATTTGGCAACCAGATTGAGGAGCCCAAACCCAGTTCCATTCCACCAGATTTCAAACTGTCCCCTGGCAGTGCATGCTCTGCTAGTCAGATGTGTCCCTGGCCCTCAAGCTTGCTTTGCCTTCTGATCCTGGCACTCCACATCATTTAAGGAAAGGAAGGAAGCAAATAAGGAATGTGAGGATAGTTGAAGTGGTGCAGAATCAAGAAACTGCTTCTCTTTCCTACTCTTGGTTTGTTGTTCAGCCAGTGCTCATGGCTGGGAATCCTGAAAGCTCCTGTGTTACATTCCAGTGGGATACATGTGAAAGAAAACTGCAGTGACACACACACATCGCTGTGGACATCACCAAGCATCACAAATCCAGCCCTGCACTTGAAGTTTATGGAGAACTCTCATTAGTGTTTACTAGCATGACAGAGAGCTGCTGAACCTATCCCTTGGGAAAACTAAATCACAGAAATTATAAATGATGGAAAGTAATGCTAATCACTGTAAAAAAAAAATTCCCCCTTTGCACTTTCACTCTGCTGGAAAATGAGTAAGGATACAGATGTTTGGGGATGAAGTCTGGGTCTGTCTGTAGCTACAGGAATCAGTTGTGAGTCTGCCCCCAGGTGCTTACATCCTCACTGGGGAGCTGTGGGTAGAATCCTGTTTTTCTCAGAAGCCAATGGTTTTAAGGAGGCCCATGGCTTTGACTCTTTCAGTAGCATCCATGGACTTTTTGTGTCAGCTGTCCCCCTTCCTCACAGGCAGCAGCCTGAAGGCTCATTAGATCCTGAAGCAGCAGAGGGGACTGATCATTTCTGTTCTTCGTTGCTTGCAGACAAGCACTGGGGCAGTTGCAGATGATGGAACAATGAAGCCACCAGATGTGAGGAAGCTGCAGGTAGGTCTAAGGAACTTTACAGGGATCTGAACTCATTGTATTTTGAATCTCTCCCCATGTCAGGTCACGAATAAATGGGTCAACTCCTGTGTCAAGAAACCTGGACCAAAGCCTGTATCATATCAGGCACAATGGCCACAGCTTGCTTACAAAGGACACCTGGCTGAGGCCTGTCCTTAAAGGAATTTTTATAAAATTTAAGAGACAACTCAGGCTTCCCAGTTGGATTTAACTAGAAGAGTGCTGTTCATTCTCTGCTATAAACAGGCATACAGAAATTCAGAAAGTGAGTCTTCTTACCTGGTTTTGTGGCCAAATTTCCTCCTGGGGTCTCATAGCAGAGGCTGGCAGGGTCTGTCTGTCCTCATAGCAGACATGGAACAGCTCATTCCTCTACTGCTTTTGAATTGCTGCCCTATGGCCTGGAGAGGCCCTGTCTGATGTAGTGGACACGCAAGCTGGAATTGACTGGCTTTGTGCCTTCCCACAGCCTGGGCCAGCCTTGCAGCGGGGCAGCAGCTCGGCCTCCCTGCACAATTCTCAGATGCGCAGCACCATCGTCCAGCTCATGATCTACACCCTGGACCCCCTGGCAGAAGGTGAGTGGATGCTCCACACCAGAGGGCCTTGGGTTCACAGCCCTGAGTGGTTTAACTGGGAATACAATCAGTATTTTAGGGTCAGCAACTCACCCTTGTCATGCAGCTGAGCATCACAGATGGTGTCTGATGAGGGGAGCTCCGTGACAGTGGGATGTGCCCCTTCTGATCACATGGCTGGCAAGGACAAACACCTCATGTTTTGGTCCTGCCATATCTACTTTTCCTGTGCCAAGCTGGTTACTGCTGTGGTGGCAGCTGCTGCTGCTGGGGTCCCTGAAAGTGGTGACAGTCACTCCTGTCCCCCATTTCTGCTGTCTCTCCAACTGCAGGGTCAGCAAATGTGAGTTACAAGCTTCCTCGATTCCACAGCATGTCCCATCTTCCTCTTCTTAGCTCAGACCTCATCCCAGCCTTGAAACAGCAGCAGAAAAAGAGGTTAAAACCCTTGAAGAATTATCTTTTTGAAATGGTAAAATCCCAGCTGAGATTCTAATCATGATGGCATGGCCGATTCTATGTGATTCAGACCAACACCTCTAAAAGCCCACCTGCACTGCTGTGGTATCATCACTGCCATGGCAAAGTGTGCCCACAGCATTGTCCAGGCAATGGGCAGCTCCCTAGGGCCAGGGAAGGACCAGCTCAGGTCCAAGACCTCTTTTTAACTGCTCAGGGTGCAGAGAAGCCTCATCTCCAGACAGACCATGGTCTTTGTACACAGCCTTTTAACAGATTGCTTTATACTGACTTTAATCCAATCACACCATGGAGGTTCATTTTCCAAGAAATAGTGAAGCACATTAAAAAAAGACATTGTTAAGGTTTTCTTTCCTAGCTCAGGGTGCCCCACCCCTCCACTGCCCTACTTGTTCTAAAGAGATTATCTTCTGCCCATTCAAAGAGAGATTGAAGCTAAGCAGATCAACACCTCTCGTGTCCCTCACAGAGGTGACAAAGAGGACTCTCCAGATCAGAATCCCAGCCGCACAAACTGATCGAGGGGACAAAGGAGGTGGATGAGGACAGCAAGGCAGATCAGTGTCTGCTTTGACAGATTCCAGTGAAGGCACCCAATGTGTTATGAACAGTAGCCTAACAAGAGCCAGACTCATCACAGTTTGCTCCTTGCCTCCTGTGCCCCCACAAGGTTGTATCAACAGCACCAGAATAGACCCAAAACCTTCCAAGAGGATAGGCCATTGCCTTGAGCATCAGAAAATGCCAGAATTGAGGGGCTGCTGCCACTCAGAGACCTCCCAGCACCTTCTTATCCTTCCCACACCTCTAAAGGTCTCTGTGCAGTATCTCCCCATCCCAGGCCACCACAAGCTTGGCTTTCTGCTCCAGGCTGGTGCCCTGGTGAAACCCTGGGACCTCTTAGCAGGAGAGTTGTAGGGGGCTGAGGTTGCCAGCCCAGGCCAAGGAGAGCCCCAGCCAGTTCAGCCCAGAATAGACTGCTGGGAGTTTCCATGCAGTTGTAAGTCACTGTCCTTGCTAACGAGGCTGCTGTTCCCAGGCCTTGTGAATACTGAATAAACAGGACTGGGGGACCAGCTTGGATCTTCTCTCAAAGAGACCTTTCCTACTCCTTACATAGCATCACAGAATCATTTAGGTTGAAAAAGACCTTTAAGACCATCGAGTCCAACTGTTCCTTCAGCACTGCCAAGGCCACATGTCCCCAAGTGCCCCATCTACACATCCTTTAAATCCCTCCGGGGTTGGTGACTCCCTGTGCCAGGGCTTGAGAACCCTTTGGGTGTAGAAATTTTTCCTGATCTCCAACCTAAGCCTCTGCCGGGGGCCCGGCAGGGTGTGAGTGCCTGTGTGTGCGGCAGCCACTAGATGGGAGTGTGGCCGTGTGCATTTGGGTCTGATAGCGCAGGGACTGTGCGGGGGTGGGCTGCAACAGCCTCTCCAGAAGGTTTTTATTTCCTAGACCCTTTACTTTACTAATGCCACTGATTTAATGGCAAAACCTCTGCCCCACGTCTGTGCCTGCTCCGCTCAAGACTATGAGAACAGAGACAGCACCTTATAAAACATAACAAAAAAATTACTGATATTACAACAGCTCAGCACTCAAAATCAAGGAGCCAATGTGTCTTGTAGGAGATACTCCTGACCCTGATAAATTCCTACCTGAAGAAAAGAAAGTCTGGAGAAAAGGAATTTATGCATAGACTGAGAAACCTAAGTGCCTTGAGGAGCTTGGCCAAATAAATGAAATGACATCCCAAGGATGGCTCTGAAAAAGGATTTGAACCTGCCAAGGCATATCAGGACTTGTGTTCTGATATGTTAATAGTTCCTAGTCCTGTGTTAACAGCCCTGCAGCCCTGTGGGACCCTGAGGACAGCTGTGCCTGGTTCTCATGGATCACCAACACAGTCCCTCCCTTTGCTATGTGTGCAGCACTGTCTGTACCAGGCACGTTTCTGTAATTAGGCTGCCACAGAAAAGATGATCCCTAAGCAATTTGTCTTTCCTCAAGGGCTTTTGTTACTTCTTGCCAAGGCCTGGAGCATCAGCACTTAGAGGCTGTGGTAATGAACACTCAACAGAAGGAAAAGGTTGCCAACAGTTGCTCAGCAGTTCCTCACTGAACCTACTGCAGTCAGGATTCTGTAGGCTTTCCTTCTTTCTGCTGCCCTCACTTTTTATTTGGGCAGCACAGAAGTGGTTTCAGGGCAGCGAGGTCCAAAACATAGAAAAGTTGCCAGTGCTGGGCCTCCAAACCAAATTTCAGGGCCAGAGGTCTTGGAAATACAGAAGAAGTCTGAAACACAAAGTTGCAACACCCCTTGTGTGAAACAAAATTTCTCAGTTGAAGAGTGGATTGAGTTCAGAATGTGGTTTTTTCTTTTTGTGTTAGGAAGTCATTACTTAAGTCTTTTTCTCTTTCTCAGGGAGACTACATGTTTACTTTATAAATTCTAATATTTACATTTCATCCTGAATTATATTTTTTGATAGAACTTTTTACTTTCAATGTGCCTTTTTTAAAATTAGGATTTCTAGCGAGTTTGGTTTTTTGTCCTTTTCCCCACTTTCTGTGAAAGTGAGTAGAAGAAGAGCATGAGATCTTTTCAAGATCATCCCATTAAGACACCAGAGGGAACTGTTGGGGAATTAAAGGGAGCGAGAATTTTGGAAATGCTTAGGAACCCTCTCATTTCTGAACCTCTAGCCTTACCATCAGACTCTTTAAACTCTAGTCACACAGAGAAGAAGGCAGAAGCCTACATTTCTTTTTGAATGAAGCAAAAGGCTCCAGCAGAGAGGTTGTCAGAGCTGCCTGCCCTCACTATGCCCCAGTTAACAAGGTAATGATTTTGGAAATTAGACCAGAGCAGTGGGCACTGTTGCAGGCTGGAGAAGGCTGATGGCAGCTACAGCTTCTCCTTGCTTTATTAGCATTCTGTCATTTGTTGTAAGAGAATTGTGATACAAAGGGGCAAAAGGAATCACAAGACTTCTTTTATACTTCCACTTTTAGACAGCAGAATCTCCAAATCCTTCAGGTTCATGCCAAATTGTAAAGAAAAAATCCTCCTTGCTGATTGTGCTGTGAATCCTGTTAGATTGAATATTAGAGCCAAAGAGTGAATTAAATGTAAGAGCCAAATTCAAGGTTGAAGCTCAGCTGCCACCTGAAGTCCATCGTGGATGCTGTCAATTCATAGAACAAGAATTCTCCTGGAGAACATCTCAGGGCCACTGGACACAGACATGTCCTGTGTGATGGGTTCTCAGCCCAGGGGACAGAGTTGCCAGCAGTGAATGCCCCAGGGGACTGAGAGAGACACTGCCCTGCACAGCTAATCCAGCACAGCATGGACTGAGCTCATGGACATCTTTCCTCCCTGTGCTGACCTGCACATCTGGCCAGCTTAGAGCCAGCTCTGCCTCAAATCTCAGTCCCTCTAGCAGGAATTGCTTGTCAGAGGAATTAACACCCTTTTAAACGAGGCTGATCTCATGAGAACTGGACAGTGGCCTGGGCCTAATCTGTTTATCCTGACAGAGAGATGCTCCCAGGATCCACTCAGCACCCTCAGCCCATGGCCTGGTTTAGGGCAGGGAGCCAGCAGCTTGAATTTCTATAATCTCAGGCTGAGCCTGACTGCCCTGACCCTGCTGACAGGAGCTTTTGCAGTAGATTCTGGGAAAAGCCAAACAGAAGGATGCATTGCCCACTGCTTAGAGGAGACTGGGAGCAAAAGGTCACCCCTTTTGCTCCCACAAAAGGCACATCACTGAGGGATATGCTTGTGCACGAGCACAGGGGGAAGGAAGCTGAACACTTCACATCCCCTCCAGTGAACTTCAGTATTGACAAGGAGGATGGAAGAGTCAGGCTCTTGAGTCCCAGCCAGCCTTTCAAGAGAGAAGAAATTACCATTTAGATTAGAAATTCTTACCTGTGAAGGTGGGGAGGCCCTGGCACAGATTGCCCAGAGCAGCTGCAGCTGCCTCTGGATCCCTGGAAGTGTCCAAGGCCAGCTTGGACAGGGCTTGGAACAACCTGGGATAGTGGAAGGTGTCCCTGCCCATGGCAGGGGGTGGGGCTGGATGATCTTTAAGGTCCCTTCCAACCCAAACCATTCTGGTACTCCATGATAATTTCATCTCAGTCCAGCCATTCCAGCACTCAGTGGAAATCCCAGTTGGTGAAAGATGTTTCTGACAGACAGTAGCAGGAATCTCACCAGAGCAGGACTTGTCCCCTGAGGTCTTAATGTCTGAGCTGGGCCCAGTTTTTGGACATACACCAGAATTTACTGATTTTCACAAGCTTGAGCTCAGAACAGTAGTTCTGCTCACATGGCTGGACCAACTATTTCTGTTATCTCAATGTCACTGATTAATTAAGTGGCAGGGCCCTGCCCTTGAGGCAAATGACAACAGCACCTTCTAGGTGCATAGTCAACAGCACCTTCTAGGTGCATAGTCAACAGCACAGTAGATTAAATCAGTGTGATAAAACTTTCAGAGGAAATTAATTTACAGCCCTGCACACAAGCCAAGCACAGCATTGGCCAATTCCTTGTGGCCACTGTCCATGAGCAAACCCAGTCACCCTCAGTCATTGGGTGTGCAGCTTGACAAAGGACATAGATTAGAGCAAAATGGGGCTTTTCTTTGAGCCTATTTTTGTTCAGTTTCACTGAGAGTCAGCAGTAAGACATTTGAGCAAAAAACAACTATGTAGACACACAGTTTCACAGTAAACCAGTAAAAAAGCAGCTCAGCTGAGTAGAGCAGAGCTTGGTTTACAGTGGAAGAAGCCCTCAGTAGTCCCAGAAATAGAGCACCAGACCTGTGCTGGTGAAGATCATCTCTCAGACAGCCTGGACCATGCTGAACCTGGATACCAGGAATTTAGATCAGCTCCAGCAGGAGACACTTGTGTATACTTAGAAAAATCAATAATTTTCCAGGGACCTGGAACATAAAAGGTGTTTATTTTCCATTCCCATCAGGTCCCCAGGCTGTAAGCAGCACCCTAAAGCCTCTTCAGCAGCCACATGGCAGGAGGAACATGTCATTTTTAGTTTGCACATAATCTAGCCTGGAAAAAATCAATAGTCCTTTTGGAACAAGATGATATTGCACCGAAACTCCTCCTCTGTTCTTTTTGCATTTTCTTCCTATGAAGTATGGATATGCTGTGTATTACTGACCTAGAAATGATTTCTCATTCCTCTAGATTATCTTTAAATAGGATGGTGTTAGTTCCATGTCAAATTGCTGGTGTATGTAATTGCTGTAGCACTAGGCAGTTAAATACAACAGCTATGACCAACCAGCAGCAGCCAAAACCTGGGGTCACGGCCAGAACAACTCCTGGGGCAGTGCTGCTGCAGCCCCTGAAAGAGGAAGGGGGCAAGAGCATGTGTGTGTTGGGGGAGGCAGGTCAAGGGGGCCTTTGCAGTGACAGCCCCTGATGACTGTGTCCTTCTCACCCACAGCAAAATTTAAAGACAGGGTTGACATCCTGAGCAACATGGCCAAGGCCAGGGCTGAGATCCTGGAAGGACAAGGCTCCCAGCCAGGTGAGTGCAGGAAGAGCCAGCACTGTTTGCTTTGTTTTGCACTGCAAGCCCTAACCTTCCCAGCACGCAAAGCCCAAGGGCTGGCAAAGAAACACTGGGGTCTAACACAAATTTTGTGCTATTACTGGTCACAGATGGCTGCTGTAACAATGCAGCAGAAATTAATCGATGCACGCGGGCAGGACCAGCGATCCCCAGAGGAGCTGTTAGTGAGGCAGCGTCCAGGCAGGGAGACCTCCAACGATGCACTGGAAATGGCCATGGAACAGTGCAGGAGGGAAATCAGGCCATTGCAGACAGCCCTTGGTTGCTGCTGGTCTTTGGTAGACCGTGCAAATGAGGTGTTTGTTAAAACAAAGTACCTTCACACACTTGCAGATGAGCACAGAAGGTTCCTCCAGAGGGAATAAGCTGCACTGATTCCATCTGTATCAATTCCAAGGACCTGTGCACCCTTCCTTTAACAGAATCACAGAATCGTACAATAGTTTGGGGTGGAAGGAACCTTAAAGGTCATCCAGCCCCACCCCCTGCCATGGGCAGGGACACCTTCCACTATCCCAGGTTGTTCCAAGCCCTGTCCAAGCTGGCCTTGGACACTTCCAGGGATCCAGGGGCAGCTGCAGCTTCTCTGGGCAACCTGTGCCAGGGCCTCCCCACCCTCACAGGGAAGAATTTTATTCTAACATTTAACCTAGATCTGCCCACTCTCAGTTTAATGTTTTTTGGGGTTTTCTCTGTCACTGCTGACACACAGGGTTTGTGAGCTGCCTTGGAGCCAGAGCTGGCCTGTGCTACAACACCAGTTTGTGCTGCCAGCAAGGCTGCAGATTTTGAACACCAAAAAACTCTTGTGTGGAAGGTCCCAGCTCCACACAACACAAGCACACCTGAACACCTCCCAACACCGGGTCTTACATAGGTGAATGAGCCCAAACTTGAGAAAAACACTGTTTAAAACCCAAGTAAATTTTTGGTGCGTGCTATAAGCACCACACTGACTTCACTCCCTCACCTCTGCTCTGTGTTATCCATATTTCTACTCTATTCCCACAGAGGTTTCCATGTTCCTCTTGGCTATGCAGGTTAATGCAGGAACAGCAGGACATTGCAGTTATTTCCTTGTATGTGTCAGCACTTTTCTATTTGCTTTTGAATACCCACCAAATGATCAGGGATTAAAGTCTGGCAACACATCCTGGTCATTTCTCAGAAGCCTTGAAGAATATCAGGTCCCTGGAGAATGCTATGCTGTACTGGAGAGGGGGGTGGAGGGACTGGGGGGACCTGAGAAGCAAAGCTTTACATCCTTTCTGGGTTTTAAGGATGGTTTTAATACAATCTGCAGAATCCAGAAAGATACCAAGAAATGCTAATCAGCTGCAGATGAGGTAATCAGCATTTCCCTGTTGCACATGTGCCCCTTACAGAAGTTCTGGATGGAAGGTCAGGGGAGCATCAAGGTCTCATTCTACTCCAGGTGGGCCAAATTCTGCACAGATTTACCAAACACAATCACAGCAGTCAGGGAAGACACACAACAAACCTAAGCAATCTCAGGGTGTTTAACCTGAAATGCCACCATTGTGGTAGGGAGCTCAGAGCTCCTGCTGGTCACAGGGAAGGTGAGCACCTGATATGGTGGCCACCCATCCAAAATGACTGAAACCAGCATTCTTTCTTATTGCTTTTTGCAGAAGAGGAAAAGAAAGCACCAAGCACCGTCCAGGTAGCTCCTGCCAGTGACTCTGAGCCCAGCAAAGACACACAGAAGGCAGATGTGCCACAGGATGGACAGGTATCAAAATCAGGAGCACAGGCACTAAGTGCCCATCCAGGTTGATCTTCACGTGTACTTTCTTTCTTCCCTCTCTAGAGCTGTTGGGACAGGACCCAACCCATGTCACTGGCACCTATAAATAGGCTCTGTGTGTAGTGATTTATTAAGATGCTGGCTGAAACATTTTGGTTTACAAACGCAAATTGGGTCCAAATTATGACACCAGCTGAGACTGGATAGTATTGTCCCCTCAAATGACTCTTCTGAGGTCAGAGGGCACTGCAGGGTAAGGGAAGATAAGATCACCTGCCTGTCCTGTGCTCACCAGCAGACTATTCTGGTTTGCTCCCCAAATCCCCTTCGGGTGATGTAATTTGGCAGTTCTGATGAGAAACGGTTTTTCAAGGACATAAAATGTTTAATTTGTGTCTAGAAGGTAGTTCTAGTTAATGGATGCCAATTAGTTAACAATACACAGGTGCTGGGGTGGGGTGTGCCTGGATCCTGTCCCACAAGAGCTGTAGCTGCCCTCAGCAGGTTACAAATGTGAGCTCTCCTCAAGTGAGGCCATGGTGAGTAACTGCAGCTCCTTGTTAGTGTGAAAACGTATTGGCTTTTTGATTTTTTATCCTGATGTACAGCCCCCATCAAGCAGTGACACCTCAGATGACAGCAGCTCTGAGAGCCAGGAGGACAGCGATGGTGACAGCACAGAGGGTGATGAAAACGATGAGCCCTTATCTCTGGAATGGCCAGAATCAAGGAAAAAACAAGCAATTTACCTTTTCCTCTTTCCCATTGTCTTTCCTCTCTGGAGCACTCTGCCAGATGTCAGAAACCCAGTAAGAATCTATTTTCCTTCTGCTACTGGAGTCATTAACTGAGCCATAGATTTCCTCTGGGCAAGAGTCCCTGGGTCCATTTTTCCATGTCTGGAGTCTTTGCATAGTTGAAGTGCTGTTACTGCTGCAGGGAGTGGGACAGGAGCCCCAGCTGCAGTGTAATGTCATTCCAGAGACTTAATTTAATAAACCACAAATTCTAGCAACTACAGGTCACCTAATCAAGCTGAAAAGCAGAGCAAATAGAGACCAGGGTCCAAGTTAAAGCAATCAATTGCAGTGAAGTGTTTCAGGTGAATAGTTTTCAATGAGGATTATTAACTTCCCTGAAACGTCTCTTTTTTCTTTTCAAACTTGATTTCAACAGGAGTCAAAAAAATTCTTTGTGATCACATTTTTTGGATCCATCCTCTGGATTGCTGCGTTCTCTTACCTCATGGTGTGGTGGGCTCACCAGGTGAGAGGTTTATGTTCTTTCTGCAAATCACCATTTCAGAACAAGTAGATGGCGAGAGGGGACAGTGTTACTGTGGCATTTTATCTGATGAATTACAGCTGCAGTCATCTATCACAACAGTAGAAACTTTGTTTTGTTAGAACCCAAAAGGGAATTTTTTATTTCCTTCTTTTTGATTTGACAAAGCTTCATTCTTTTCTGAGAGCTTCCAAGGGAGTTTGTGCATCAGTGAAAGAGCAAGTACCATCAACATTTATCTCAATTCTGACTTTTCATTGATGAATGTTTCTGTGCAGAACATAATTATCCATTACCAAATTAAAATTCTAGGAAAATATAGGTTCTGATTCTGGAAGCTGCTAAATGATCTTCACTCCCCCTGTCTTAATGTTCACCTGGTATTCTGGGAAATAATACTTCCATCTTGTATGATCAGCCCCCCAATCTGTATTGAGTGATATATTGCAAATGCATAGTAAATCTGATCATACCATAAATCCAAGGACTGCCATCTCCAAAGGCCCTTGGATCTTGCATAGCTGATGTTAATTTGGGAAAGGTAGACAACATCCAGAAGAGGAGGACTGAGGACAGGAAAATTGTGCTGTAGCTGACTTGATCTTGGCTCAGTGCTGGCATTACTGTGGTCAGATTCCCTACACTATAGAGCAAATCCAGAACAAATAGACACAGTAACATTGAACTTTTTAGTTCTATAAAGCAGGAAAATGCTGCCACATTTACAGGACTCAGAATATTTTAACTCAAACATGGCACAAACCCTGACACTGCACAGAGCAAGTATACTCCATGTTCCATAGCTAACAGCTCTACCCAACTTTGTGTTGATTAGGTTGGTGAAACAATTGGGATATCAGAGGAAATTATGGGGTTAACCATACTGGCAGCAGGCACATCCATCCCTGACCTTATCACCAGTGTCATTGTGGCACGGAAGGGCTTAGGGGACATGGCTGTGTCCAGTTCTGTGGGCAGCAACATCTTCGACATCACTGTTGGGTGAGTAGGTCAATGCTGAGATGCATTTCTGAAACACAAAGTTACCTGGCTTGAAACCAAACATGCCTCAGTTAATTTCATTTTAGCTGTAGTTAAATGAAGGGCAGCTGAGCAACCAGTTCCATTTGAAGAAATGAAACCCAACCCAACCCCAACCAGGAAAGACAAACTGTTGTAACAGCCCAGTATCTTCACCCAATTCTAAATCAACACAAAATTACCAATTTTTCAAGACAAAAATGCAACAGATCTTTGGCTAATGTCAAAGATATACAGGCAGGAACCTATCTGGTCATTCAGAGACATTCAGCTCCTGGGGAAGGTCAGTATCAGTGCCTGGATCTCCTATCCTAAACCATCAGGACATTTCTTTATTATAGCACACCAAGGCACTTAATTCTTAGGCATTATTTTCAAAGCCCTTTTACTCTTGGATTGCATTATGATAGTGCAAGCATTATCCAAATAGTTTTGACAGGAACAACATCCAGTTTAGATTTATGCTGAGCTGTATTGAATACAATCATGCTTTTTTTCCCCTGAAATAGTTTGGAAAAATTGCTTAGTTACGATGCAGAAAATGAACTGCCTTAAAACATTTATTTCAATTACTTTTCCTTTCCTTGCAGCCTACCAGTTCCCTGGTTCCTTTTTTCTATCTTCAATGGCCTCAGCCCCGTGGCAGTCAGCAGCAATGGTTTGTTTTGTGCAATTGTTCTCCTTTTCCTCATGCTCCTGTTTGTGATTATCTCCATCTCTGTCTGTAAATGGAAAATGAACAAACTACTGGGGCTCACCATGTTTGCTCTCTACTTTGTGTTTCTGATCATCAGTGTGATGTTAGAGGACAAGATAATATCCTGCCCAGTATCTGTATGACATGTGGACACTTCAAGATATGTGTGAGGATCCAGCAACATGAAAAGAGGGTTGAAGTAGCAGTTGTTCTACTGAAAAAAGCAACCAGAATTGTAACAAACTTACTGAAAATAAGGTATCTTTATCACGCTAAAAAATGAATCAATCTCAAGTGGTGTGTCAGCCTCTACTGTTTTTCTTTATGATCAGAACAGCTACTGAAATGACCAATATCAAATAGCACACATTTAGGCACTTGTGGAAAGGCTGATACAATTCAGATGCATCAAATTTTCACTGGGGCTGATCCCCTCAAATTAAAGAAACTGATTTTCAGCACAGAGTAATTACTCATTATAGGAAATTTTCAGGAACACACTGTAAATTACTCAGTGAACTGCTCAAACTCCCTGAAATCAGTGAATTTTACTTCAGTGGGAAGAGAATCAGACTGATGTTTACAGAACTGCTCTGTTTAAAATCCCCGTGTGGACACACAGGCTGCAGCTCAGCAATGAACTCCCTCAAACTGCACTGAGCTTCCTTCAAATCTGTACTTGATCTTGCAATGCAGTGCTTAAAATTCATGTAAAGTGCCACCAGTACAAATGTGATGTCATCTGGGTTTACATCTTCCTGCAACAAGACTAAAAGGCTCAGGGGTTAGAGTAGCACATTACCTCTAATCAAAACTAAAGTCAGGGATCAACTACAAGGAGTTGAACTGCTGGGGGTTTGTTTTCATCCTGACGCTCATCTCTGACAGTTACAGATTATTTAACTAGCACTAATTCCTCTTGTTAACACTGACTTCTACATAGACAAGATGAAAAAATGCCACTGACATCAACAAACCTGAGAGGTTTATTGTTAACACCTCATGGGAGCACAGAACGTGGTTAAGAGTTGCAGACATTTCTGTCACTCTAATCCATCTAATAAAATGTTAATGAAAATAACCAGAAAGATTTTAATCTTTTTATTGACTCACTGTAAAACTTCTTTTTTTGGATGAGACAGAAAAAAACCTTAACATTGTGAACATTGACTTTGCATATTTTAAAGGAACTACAAACCAAAGCAAACATCCAACATATTGGTTTTTGGTAAATAAAATTTAAACATTACATATTTACAAATCTACAACCTTTCATTTAAAAAGTGCTGCTTGCAGACTAACAAAGTACCATTTTTAAATCCCAGTGAGATAATATCCAGAAATACCCCTCTCTATTATTACTATTTGCATCTCCCATTTGTTACACAAAGATTTTACATGCAGGAATTTTCTCTTTCTTGGGATACAAATAATTTAATTTGCCAGTGGAAGTCAAATTCATCAGGCTGTAACTGTACCAACAGCAAACCTTCTCAAATGGGACACAGCAGTGCCAGAGAAACAGCACAATTTCTATTCACATTTCAGTATTTCATCTCCAATAATTATTCCAGTGGAACTATAAGTAAAGCAAAATATATATTGCACTGCAAATGTAAAACCTTTGTTTAAGGTTTTGGACATAAGCATTATTTAGTACACAAAAGGAGAAAATTCAGTTCATACAAAATTTTAAATTGAAAATATGTCTCAAGTATTTTATTTATTCATCTTTGTGGTATTGGAAAATATAGTCAAATTGCTTTTCTAATAAAGGACAGTGAGATTTGAAAACTGTTTCAACACTGAATTGTATGATGCTTAAAAATTATTGACCTCAGGATACATTTGGAACATGATTTGAATGAGGAAAATTTCTCACTTATAGTATGTTGTTATTCCAACTCTATTTTTATATATTTCTACAGTGGACTGACTTGCAACAAACTTCATAAAACAATTCATTAAGTATAATGATTTCACTTGATGAGCTATTACATGATATAGTAATTTAAAAGCACACCCAAATTAACATCAGCAACGCTTCAGGAGTGCCACACGCCTGGGATGCAGGAACAGAGGGACTGTGTGAAGGCTGCACGGACAATCCTCTTCCCAGTGCAACATCCACTACCTGATAGTACTGGGGGATATTGGAAAGAAGTGAAACTTGTTGGGTTCCTAAGTCTGAAGGCAGTTGGAAGTCCTTACAGGGAGGCTGGGACTAGACGGAGGAAGGGCCACGTGTGACAGCGCTGCCCCCACACCTGCACTAACCCGCGCCGTGCCCTGGAGACGGGGACCGCGCTCGGCACTTCGGCCACCCCGGAACCAGAGTGGGAAGCTGGGTCATAGCTCAGCCCCTCTAATGCCCCCAGCAGCTCTGGAAAAAGCACTTGCTCTCTCTCCTTTCATAGCTTGAAGGTCCTGTAGAACAGTGGCTGCCCCAGTGGCAAATGGGAAACAGAACTGCAGGGAGCTGGGAACACGACCTTCCCCATGGCACACCCAGCTGTGAGCTTAAATACAGCAGCTACTGGAGGCAAGATTTCCATGGTAATGCAGCATTCCTACTGTACAGAGCAGAGCAGCCATGCACACTAAGGGGTACTTACAGGGAATGTGTTCAAAAATAGCCCGTTTGTTTCACAATTGTTCTGAGGAATGAAGAAGGTATCTCTACCATGTACCTGGGTGAAAAAAGGAGCTCCATTTCATGCACAAGGGATACTGTACAAGTGTGGCAGCACAAAAGAGCATCACAAATCATTAAAATAAATTAAATGTGAAAGATGTTGTAAGTGTAGCATTGCTAGCTCCACCTCAGGTGGGGGGATACTTTCAAAAAGGTCAGCTACATAATTAGCAGCACGTTAGGGAAGAGGCATTACCCGATGGAAGCTGTATCCAAGACTACATCCTGCAATTATCATCAGCACATACCTGCAGCTCTGCACATTTTAAATCCTTTCTTCTTAGGGCAGCATCTTCTTACAACTTTACAGAGGTCTGAGAGGAGGTTACAGAGCTTCATAGCAGCATTAGTTTTCATTTAAGCCTCTATGGCTCACTCTATTTCACTTAATAAAGTAAATGTGAGCTTTAAAGTTTATCACCTTTCTGCCTAACTAAATATTGCTGGTTTATTATACTTGCAAACTAAAGATGTTTTTAAAAACACCTACTGGTAGGCAGACTGCAATATAAAATCTAATGTAACAGTTGAATATTTGGAAGTATTATAACAGCAACAATTAAAAATTAAATTGGAAAATCATTAAGATTACTTAAAATAAAGCTATTTGTTAAAGCATGATTTAATTTGTTTAGGGTGTTTTATACAGTTCAATGTCTGTTTTCCCACCTCCATGCAAGACTTCTGGTATTTTCCCTGTAGCCTACCTTCTGGTGAGGAGTTGCTATGTGACTGAGAGCACAGAACATTTTTTAAATGTCTAGGACAAGAAAACACGATGCAAAAGCCATGACTCCACCACAAGGACTGCTACAGCAGTTTTCTTCAGAGAAAAAAAAAGTTGTTTTGCCTGTGAAATACAGACCGAACATTCCAAGTATGTTTAACTAAGCACAATATGCCCCAATAAGTTACATTCCCTGTAATTCCCTGTAGCAAGTTTGCTGGATGTACTTGAGTTAGAAGAACTGGATTGGCATTACGTGGTGTTGTACTGAGAGTGTTTCAAACACAACCACCGAGACTCTGAGCGCTGTGTGTTTATGGAGAACTCACTGCAGGCTGGCATTTGCTCCGTGTCCCATCTGGAATGAGGCCACACTAACAAATGCCAACAGCTGACATGGGCTGATTCCATAACATAATCCATAGGACTCTTCAATGTGCTTTCCCTTTCCTGGGGAGTGGGGAGGGAAGGAAACATGAGAGGAAGAGGAGATTTCTACACAAGTGTTTCACAGAGACATCAGTGTGTTCATTAGAGTTTTGCAAAATTTACCATACCTTCCTTCTGATTGCTGTGGTAACACGTTTTCCAAGTGTGCATGAGAGAAATCCTGGATCTTGAGTACTGTCTAGGTGAAGGTTAACATTTTCTATTCTGCTTTAAAAACAAATCACTCTTCAAAAAGTAACTGGACAAGTTACTATAAATAGCAGTGTACTGCAAAAAAAATAAGCACTGTATTGCTTCTGCAGCAAGTCCATTTAAAATTCACTCCAGTAATTTAAAAAAATTAAAAAAATATCAACTTACTATAAACAATTTAAAATATGTATAATACAACTTTGTATGCTCTTCATAACATCATGAATATTCTATGTAAACAATAGATTCTGAAGAATTTCCTTCGCTCACATTAGTTTCAGTGCATTGTTTCTGCCCACCTGTTACTTAATTTTGTTTTTTAAGGGAGCTGTAATGTTGTCCCAAGTCAGAGAACTGATTTTGTTTCGAACCTGCCTCTCCACACACTGATTTGCAGAAAGGACAAAGGACAGGGAAATAATATTTGGCCCATTTTGCTCTCTGTCCATCTCCACAACCGTAGCCAGGCCGAATTTCCCGAGGCCTCCTGCCACAGTCCATCGTACGCACGTTCCTGAACACTGAAGACTGAGATGTTCCTTGTGACTGAAGTGGTTATTTTACACAGGGATACGTCATAGATATCACCTCTTTAGCCAGGTATATTTAAAGATATGGTTCTCCAAAAATCTTTCTGCATTCCATCACTCCAGTGCTTGGTGGCCTATCGCAGTTATGAGTGTTCTTCACTTGATTAGCGGTGAGACGATCATAGGCCATTTTGTACTCTCTGTCAAAAGCATCTGCAGGAAGGGAAAAACAACTTTAGCTATTGAGCTGAAAACAACACCCAAATGCCAGGACAGCTGCATTTATCAGCAGAAAATATCTGTAAAGTCCTTTTTACTTGGCACTTACCAGAGTGGCACATATCTAATCTACAGAATATTTTTTCTGGAAGCTGAACAACTAAGTTTGCCTAAGTTCATCATCTGTGCTCATTTAAATAGTTGGCAGAACTCACCTATATCAATGTTATCTCTTCCTAGGGCAACAAGTGAAAGAAACAGTATTTCTCTGTAAAGGCTCCTGAAATGGTAAAAAGCTCAATCAGTTTACATACTGCACTAATACACCACAAAACAATCTCTATTAAAAATAGGATTGAAGCATTTAATGATAATTTATTATTAAAAAGATGCATTTTGAATATAATTCCTGATTATACCTCCAAAATATTGTGATTTCTGAGCTCTGGAGAATGCCCTGGATTCCCCACATATGGACATCACCCATGGTAGGTCCCCTGGAAGTTGCACCAAGTGCATGCAGAGAGAAACACGCACTTGAACACTAAACCAAATTCCACCAGATTTAACCAGGCAAAGAATTTGCTTTTCTGCGTTTTCACATTAGCTTGAAAAAGCAGGCAGACAAGCAAATAAAGTTGTCAGTGCTCCAGCTGTTGACAAGACTGTTGCATATCTTAGTATAAATCAGTAAATCCAGGCAAGAAATGAAAATTCATAGGAATTAATGTTCACTATTTCCACTGCTAATGGAAAAAATCCCTTTCCTAAATATGAGACATAACCCTTTTTTGCTCTTTTTCTGTCCTCTACTGAAGATTTAAAAATACACCCCAAGTCCACCTACACACCCAGAAACAAGTGTAGGGTTTTTATTTTAAAACACCTACTAATGTATAAATAACATTTAATAACAAAATATACACCTATGTACACACTCCCTACTTCCCATTGTTCAGAGGTAAGAAAAAGGGAGAGGGAGATGAAAAAGTAAAAAGAAAAAAATTGAGAAATTAAGTTTGTGAAAGTTACCATAAAAAAAACTTACTAGAGTGATAAATTTGAGAACACTGGTGAAAAACAGTGCTTTTTCTTTACAAAACACACTAGGAAAATATAATTCACATAAATAACCTGATTATTGCCCAACTCTGTTCCAGTTAGGCACATTGGTGGTCTTACCTCTGTCTTTTAATATGTGGCCACTTGTTGAGCCTCTCCAATATCTGACTCATTGGTCCATACACATCATTCATCTTAATGCTTTTCACCATACTCCTCAAGAGCTCCTGATTAAAGGAGTCGTCATCTTTTTGCAGTAACTGGACCATTGGGTACTTCTGGGCTGAAAAACATTAGAAAGGCTGTAAGAATAAATAGATTCTTTGTGTAGCAAGTACAGAGTTGTTAAAAGAAGGTGGAAGGATACAGAAACTGTGAAAATATTGACGTGTACGTAGCGAACAAAACATCAAGTCAAAAAATTATCAGTGTAGAACACAAAAAGCACGTAAGAAAACTCAACAGATGCAATGGGCCATGAGCTATTTTCAGGCGTGTGATCCAACACCAGCAACAAAACTCCAAGTAAGCAAATTCTAAAAACAAGAACATGAGCTAAGTGGATGAATGGCATCAATGAAATGTATTCCCTTCTCATTCCTCCCTTCCCAATGAAGAAAAGGTCACTGGCAAGGCCAGGCAGTGATTTGAAACAGAAATGCTGGGAAACTAAAACTCGTTCAAGCAGTTTACTGCTAAGCACAGAACCAACCTCCCTCCCAAAACAAGTCACGCAAACTGAGAGTAGCAACACCAAACTTAACACTCACTCTCAAACAAAAGAGTGCGATTTTGACCTGCAAGACAAAAAGCAGTATGATCAAAAATCAGTATTGTGGCTTGTGTGAATTATCCACAAAGACATCTGTTCTCAACACACATGCTTCCATTGCTCAAAATGAAAATTGTTCTTAAAAAATACCACCAAAATCCACAAGAAACAAAACTTACTCTGAGCATTCCACAAAATATACAGAGGCTGCCTCGGATCCTGATGCAATTTCATATTGTCCCATAGCATCTGAATAAGAACATATTTACTGTCCTCTGACATACAGTTCCGTGGAATCTGAACAGCAGAATGTACACAAAGATATTTTATGACAAAGTCATGAGAAAGGAGTTCTGTATTTAATATGTATCTTCACATCTCTAAGCCTCGTGGTAAAAAGCTTTGCTATTAAAACTACAGAAAGCTAAATCCGAACAGGATTGTCAGTGATACGGCAAATGAGTGTTTTGCCTATTTTCTGTCCTAAAATTGAAACTTTCTCCTTCTACTACTTAGCTACTCAAATAGCAACAAAACTAACTAGAACCTTATCCTCCTTGAAACTGAGGAACACAAATTACAGTGTGACAAGTAAGAGTTAAGCACCAGCCTCCCACAAGGACTGCTGAGCACATGTTCCAGAGTTTTGAATATTTTCCTTCAGCTGACACATTCTTTACCAATTAGGACTGGGCTCAGCATAGTTCAAGACAAGTTACTGAATCATCTAATGATTTCCTATATGGGAAAGCAACCATTTCTTGTATGTCAGGGTTTCTCATCTGATTCCATACCTTGGAGTTCTTATTGCAGTGCTCAGAGGAAAGTATTAATCCTGGTAAGTTGCTGGGCAAGTCCAAGCGCCTGAAATACCACACCAAATTCCAGAACACGATGGGATGATGATCTACAAAGTCTGCCACCGTTATTGCATGATCCCCTTCATTTTCAAGTAAGCTTTCAAGCTCTTTCCATACCACAAGAGGACTGAGGTAAGGAACCGTTATAGGATCAGGACTAGGCAAGCGCCATTCCAGGCCCAAGGAATCCTGCAGTAAGAAAGAAAAAATGCCATTAGTTGTAACTAATGTAACGAATGGAACTGTCTTTACAAGGTCTTGTAAATGCTCTTCTTCTCTACAACACACACCAACATCTAAAAGCTGCAACTAGCATTAGTTTAAATAATACAACCTAGCATTTACTGTAATTTAGGAAGGTTAATGCTGTTATACATTTCTCTAATCTATGGCAAACATGAAAAAATGACTTTTAAGGTAGAAAAACTACACACTGTTGGTCCTTGCAAAGTAGCAGGCAGGCTACCAGTAGGAATGATATGGCTGATCTTCTGGTTTTCCTTCTCATCTTCTTCCAAAGGACCAAAAGTACTGATGCTCCTTGCTACAGGATGACTTGTACATTCTGACCCAGAAGTATTTTGTCTTCGTCCTGAGGGGATCTGGATACTTCTGGCATAAACATTGTCATGCTGCTTAGATTTGCTAGAGGAGAGGAAAAAAAGAAAAAAACAATCTCAGCTTTTTGTTTTACTCTGACTGCTCCAACGTATACACAGACAGAAATAAACTGGAAATAATGGACCTGACAGTTTGAATTCTGCCTTGTCAGCCACCACACTCATTCATGTTACAGTGCAAGTTTTATTCCCCCTTGCACTGATGATGAACACAAACGTCCTCAAAAGAGTTCATAAAACTTGCAGAATTACAAATGCCAACATCAATTTTTATATTAGGGATGAAATGGTGCATATCAGGCAGAGAAAGCATGATGTGGCCAGCTGAGAGATAAGGGACAGGCAGCAGAGAGATCCTCTCTCAAATCAATCTCTCCACATCAAAGAATATATATTTTTTTCAGTTGATTAAAATACAGGCATATCCACGGAGAAGCTGAGGAATTTCTAAGCAGGAAATGCACATTTACCTATTTGAATTGATATCCTCTTGGACAGACATCAGGGATGTAGTGAGTCCAACAGTGCCTGTGGTGTTACAGGGCTTCCCACTCTGATTGGAAAAAAGGGACGGGAACTGCATATTTTCTGTAGAAGGGCTGGACTTCAGAAAATACCTGCAGGGAAAGCAGAAGCTTAACATTATCGAAAAAAAAAAAAACAACCAAAACCCCAAATCCCAAACAAAAAGCACTTCCCAATGATGAGCATTCAAAATTGAGGAAAATTCAAATATTGTTATTACCGTCCAGGTCGCCGAAGATCTCGGATTTCTATGCTTAAAAAAGGCAGAAATAAATTGCCACAGAAGGGACATGTGGTATTGAGATTTGAATCATCTGCTGTCCAGCCTGCCATGATTTCTTCATCATGAACCAAACAGTCACAAGTCCGACACCGAGAACAGCTCGAGATGAGGACCTGCACAGGGCAGGAACAGAATCCACTAGAACATGTTCTCAAAGCTACTTTTCTTTCACAAAGCACTTAACACTGCAGCCAAAATCTTTGCCCTTTGATAAATATTCCTCCCCCCTTGCATACAAGTTCATCCTGCTATTACTTATCAGATTAAAACCAGCCAGTTATTTAATAATATTTATATTAACAATAACACATTATTTGTAATCTGTAAGCATAGAAGTCAAGAATACTTATGCAGCTACATAAGTTATGATTAGAATTTAAACACACTTCCGTAGTGACTGTCAGTATCATAGAAATGGGGAAAAAAAGATGCAAATGAACAGTCATTAACCTAAACCCTACCTAGTGCATTACAGAAAAGCATAAGGCCAAAAACTCTTGGGGGGGAGGGGAAGCAAAGAAAATAATGAAGAGCCACCCAAACCAGCCTAACAGTGAAAAGAAAAATGATCTTATTAGAAGTTACACCAAGAAATAGGTAGTTCTCTTTTTTGTATTTTTAAACATACAGTGCTGCTTAAGACTTGGTATTTTCACTTTGAACCAATCTATCTCCACAAGGGATTTAGATGCCTGAATTCAATTGCATCCAATAGCAAACTCTTGAGAACTGAAGCTTTAAGGACCAAAAGATGTGACTGAAATAAAGACCTTTCTAGAGCAGGATTTGAAATTAAATCTACTTTGTGACAGCAATATCCATCTGTCAGACATATGCTTCAAGTCCATCAATTAAAATCAGTAAATCATCCTGTACCTCCATGGCGTAGTTCTGGAACACACTGGTACTGCTTGTGCTGCAGGAAGATACCAACTCTGATTTGTCAGGTAAAGGGAACTTGGAAAGAGAACCTGTTAAGAAGAAGAAACCCAAAGTACTAGTTATTCAGAAAATGCATTTTTAGCACCCTGTTTTTCTGCTCAAACAATACTGCAGTTATAATAAAACGTGTGATGGAAGGTGCAACAAATGAAATACAGTGGTACAGAATTGTGGAGTGTGAGGCTGCCATCTGCCCAGCACCAACCAAGGCAAAAATAAAAGCTACCAACAAACAATTTCCATATGTTCAGTTTTCTTTGTTAACAACAGTTGGTAGCTTGGAAACAAATTTTAAGTAATTCATAGCCACATTTTCTGTGTGGACAAAAACTAGGGAAGGACAAGAGGCACTGTTTGTACCCCACAATGACATCAGAAACTGTTACAACAGTCATGACCGATTATCCAGCACAGATTAGGGAAAAAACCTGCAAAGGCTGTCTGATAATCAGCTTCAACAGTGGCTTACAAAAAATCATAACAGATTTTTAAGAAGTATTTTTACTACTTTCAGAAAATAGAACCAGACCAATGAAGTTACTATTACAATGTTTTTATAGATGTTTTCTGGAGCTGTACAACTTACACAAATAAGGTGTTTACATGAATACTCAAGGACTCAAAGGGTTTCCTATTTCAGTAAGAGTTTTCAGGTAGTAAAAGAAAAAATTACTTCTTCCACAAAAAGGACTAATGACTAGGATGATCCTAAACTGATAATTATGAAAGAACAACTTTTAAAATTGGAATGTTTTTGTTCAGATTGATGAATACCATGCAAAAACTGTCTCTCTTACCACACTGGTCAAATTGTTTAGTTGAGCCATCATGGGAAGCTGAGCTTTCCAGGCTTGTCTTGCTGATGCTAATTCCTTTAATTTCTGATGTGGTGTTCTCCTGAGGAGAAGCACTTTCAAAATCATTGCAGACATCTTCATCAGTGAGAGAAGTAGATTCTGAGTCCAGAGCTCCAAGAGATGAAACACTTGCTCGGTCTGAATTTTGATCCTGAGAGAAGAAAAGAAGTTCCAGTAAAAAAATGAAAGGAAAGCAAAAATATTTCTGAAAAAAGGGCAGCCTTATTTGTCTCAGTAAATTCAAGGCATAACCTTCCCTCCTTGGAAGATCACAGACCTGTATTCAGAACTGATGCAAGACAAGGCAAGTCCCACTCTGGGTTAAACATCTACACCATGGTTCCTTTTTAAAGAATCTCCTAATAAAAATAATTAAATGAAATCATAACCATTTTAATCCCATAACTTCTTCACCCCATTGCTACAAGAATTATCAGCAGCTGTAGGAATACATTAGGATAGACAAGGCAAGTGTCTCTCTTCATTCCCAAGGACTGGGAACAAAAATAGTTTTGGTTTGAATTGGTAGCAGCAAAGAACATTCTAACAAATGACCTCAGATCAAAATTAGCTTTAAATTACTTTGGCAACCAATACAACCAGATTTCCCCTTACTCATAAAAGCAGTAAAGACTTAAACCCAGTATTTGTTTATTTAAATGTTTCTTCTTTAGATTAAAAAGGGAAGCCAGAGCAGTCTTTGTTCTGTCAAGACACTTCTGTTCTCCCATTAAATACATCCAGAACCTAAGCTAGACTAAAATTTTACTCAGGACATTAAAATTAGGGTTCTGGTATATTAAAAAAACTTGATGTACATAGTCTACAATGACACAGGTCATGCAAGGGATTCATTACATGAGAGTCAGTAATTAAACCTTTATGAAGTTTTTCCCTTAATTTATAGGAAATAAATAAATATCTGCATTTACCTTTGCAGATGCAGCATACATTGCAAATTTGGAGTACCACTTGCTTGCCTTCTCTGCAACTCCTTTTCCAGCAGAGAACATGCTGCTTTTCAGAACATCAAACTTGGGAGTTAACAGCGTGTCCAAGTTGAACGATGGTGATGACACAAGTGTCAATGCACTGGTTGTGTCCTGGGGCTGCTCCTTGGCTGGGCTGTTTGGGGAATAAGCTGGGGAAGACCAAAGCCTGTCCCTTGGCCTTTCTTCATTTTTTGCATGATAGCTCTTGGATTTGGTAAGACTGGGTGGCCTTGGGGAGTTTGGGGGAAGGCTGGACCTCCTACAAGGCTGGATAATGGTTGGGCTCCTTTTATTAGCATTTCTGTCATCAAAGGGTTTTTGCAACTCAATGCTTGGGGCACGACTGGACAAAGGGCTGCTCATGTTGTTCATGTACATGACTATTTCTTCAGCTAAATCTCTTCTTGCAGATGGAGTAGAAACACTTCTATCATCATCCTCCTCCTCATCCTCTTTCTGCTGTTCTGTCTCAGCAACCAGCAGAGACAATGGATCAAATCCAGTTTCAACATCTGTCTTTTCAACTGGCTTTACTGGAAAGCTGCTCTTTCTTTGCAACCTTTTAGATTTTTCACTGGAAGTTTTCACTGCTGTAGGTGTTTCAGGTTCCGCATCCAGGTCTTCCAGATCAAAGATAACAGGAGACTCTGTTTTATCTGTAAAACTGCAGTCAAAAGCTGCATCTTCATCACTGGATTCTTTCTCCAGGCTTTCTCTCTTAGACCCTAAAGAGGAAGTTCTGATATTAAGAGTTTTTGGCCTTATACTTTTCTGTAATGCACTAGATAGAATTTTGGCATCAGCTCCCAGTTTTTCAACAATTTCTCCAGGGTTTGCTTCCTGGTTGATTCTGTTTATCATGAGTCCCACTAAGCCATCTCCACTCAGGTTCCGGTTCCTGCCTTCCCACGGAATCTCCCTTAAGTCAGCTTCCACTGCACTTTTATGTCTCTTTCTTAAGGATTTATTTTTTATAACTTCTGCTTCATTGGCATCCTCGAAAGTCGATGTAAACAGCAATCCTACAGAACTCTCTGAAAAACAGAAGGAACAAGGTGCTTTAATTGTTGCTATACAAGTAAACGAAACAAAAGTACAAAAGAATGCAAATTTGTCTCATCTTTCAAACCTTTTACAACACAGAGATGGAATTCACTGTGTTGTGCTAGAGGTTGAAATGTTGAGCTGACCATGGTCATAACTTTTAGGAAGGGACAGAGAGTAAAACACTTAAAAGGGAGTAAAATCACACAACTCAAGAACACTTTGAGAGACACCATCACGAAACATCTCAGCTGTATTTACTTTCCTCTTTTGGAGGCATTACTACAAGGTTTGAAAGCTAATGATAGCACAAGTATCCAGGAAATGGAAAAAACCCCACCACTTTCTAACTTACTGAATAAAAAGTAGAGCCAATAAGAGGAATTATTGTCAGAGAAATCTCCATTGTTTTGCCACAGCATAAAGATGCAGACTTCAAAGTATATTACAATATTTCAAGCATAGCTGACAGTATTACAATAACCAGATCTGAAATTACTAAAGCCTCGTGAAAATGTCTGAAAGGGTCTTTTTAATTCCACTGCATAGAAACCCCTTGTCCATCCTGAAGGAATTAATTAGTTGCTGGAGATTATAAGAAAAAACCCAAGATTTTTGTATTTTATAAGCAGATGTTAACTACAGCAAAAAAACAGAACAAACAAGAAAAAAATCTGGAAATGCAGAATATTCCCATGCATCTTCCTGACACAGCATATGCTGACTCCAACCTAAACTCCCTCCTCCACATTTCATCAGCCATTGCTATTACAGCAATAAAATACTGAAAGTTTAGTGGGCAACAGAACTTAGGAACACTACTTAGAGCATGTTAGTAACTATATATATAAATTCCCTCCACTCACCTCTGCTCCCTTCTGTCACGGTATTGTCAACTGTGCCATTGAGCCGCACGATGCTGGAAGTGGCTTTGTCATTTCCGGAGTTCTGGTAATTCAGTTTAGACAGGCAGTCCCCACTCCCTTTTGTGCTCTCCACTTCGGACACTGCAGACAGAAAAGGACAGAGTTTTGTAGAATCCAAGGAACTCCCCTTAAATCTCAAGTCCCCATTACCTACTGGACACCTCACACAGGATTAAGTGATGCCATGTAGCACCCACCCCATGATGCACAGGCTGACATCTGCCCGGGCAGAGGTTTTCACTATGGATATTTAACTCCCAGCATTACTTTTGGAACTGGAAGTTCCAGAAATCATTCCAAAATATGTAGTGGTTGTGAAGATTAAGACCACCCTTGCTCACTTGCATAGAAGAGATGTAAGAGTATTTTCTCCTGCCTTTGCAAGAGCTCAACTTCACACAGATCTCATTTCCCCCAGAACTAAACAGGAGAAATGAAATAAATGTGAATATTCATATTCAACCCTTTTAGATATGAAACAAAAATTCCACTGCAGGTGACTACCCAAAATAGAGAATTACTTTTCTAAGGGATTTCAGGCAACTTTGATACTATCAAGTTTTCAAAACTGCAAATTGTTTCAGCACATCTTATTATTATAGAGAGCCACAAATGTCGAAAGTAATAAATTAGGAAGAAGTCACATTTTCTGCATCCTCAAATGTTTCATTAAACCTAAATAACTTGTCTGTAATCTTACATCTATGTTCTTATGATCATGGATAAGACAACTTTTCAAGCATATTGAAGAAAAAAATACCAGTGCTAGAAGGAAGATTGTGGTGAAAACACTGAAGCAACTTATCTAATTCCAGATTTTCTCAGACTTTTGTATCACTTGACAAAGGGATAGTTAACTCAAATAGTATGAGAAAGCCCACTGAAAAATTTAAACTATTATACTACTAGGAGAACATTTACCAAGAAGGGTATTTTCCATGAATATACATGGGAATCTGTAGTACTTCTACAATTTTACTACACAATCTGATCTTTTATGTTCTTGCATGAAGTTGATGCTGCTCTATTGCAGTTGAGGGAATCAAGAGCAGCAGATGCAAAACCTGAAGAAAAAAAGCCTTCCCATTCTGATCCATCTCCCAAACTTTGAGAATTCCAAGGAGCTGGGTAATTTAGACCTCTCAGACTTGCAAAATTTCAGCTGCTCTCCTCTTACAGGATTTATAAAGAAACCAGACTGGTAAAAAAGGCTATTCTGTAGATTATGCCTATGAGGCAATTTCATTTTTTTAAAAGACAAAAACATTAGCCTATAATTATCATTAAGCCTTTATGCTACCATTATCACTTATTTGAAACAGGAGAGAAAAAAGAACTGTAATTTTCAAAGTGAAACCATTAGACATCCAGAAAATTGCATTTAGAGAAAGAACTTTAGGCAGTGGCATAAACTGGCATTATCACACACACTCACTGTGAGGAATCAGCTGTCCCACTTAGCTTTTGCTGAAATCCTTATTTATCCTAAATGAACCAGATATCTGTATTCACAAGATACATACGAGAACTGGAGTCACTCTCTCTCTTGTCCTCCTTTTGTTCTTGGATGTCTTGAAGACAAGTTTTCCCTTGCTTGGCTTCTTCTTTGAGTGATGTGTTATTGCCAGTGTCTGAAAGTCCCCCTATCAGTGCAGGGCAACATCAGAATAAAGACAATTATGGTGTTTAATAGTGGGACATTGTTCAGGGGAATAAATTGAATATCAACAGTAATTCAAAGGCCTCTTATCAAGAACATTCCAATTAACAGTGAACACTTTACCACCAAAAAAAAAAGAGAAAAAGGATTGGCTTATTATAGTATAAACACTGAACTCATGTATTAGAGAATGAAATTAAATGGGTAATGGGCAACATTTCTTTTAAAATACTGAATTAAAGCATTCTTTGACTTTGATTCTGTTGCCTGGTTTATTTGATCAAAATGTCATATCTTTTCAAGAACTCTAAGAGGCATCTAAACATGGTTTCATTTTAGTGTAATATGTTTCTCAGAGTTAATGCATGTGATTCTCATGGTTTTACTCTAGAAAGTAAAAAAATTGAAACAATGCAGTAGCAAGCATGAGTTTGTCTGCAAAATTAGATTAAAATAAAAACAACCAACATCACCCCAAAAACCCCTGCAAACATTCAAGCCACTTATCTGGTCTCAAGCCAAAACACTACCCAGGTGTAATTAACATAGTCCCTCTCCAGCATCAAGAAGGTCCAACATAATGCAAAGCTTTCCCTCTTTTCCCTACAGATGCTGCACTGAATGGCTACAGACAGGGTAAAAACCTTGTTGCTATGGTAAAGATAAGAAAATACTTTGGAATTTATGGGAGAGTTTTTTTGATTTCCAGAGGAGACAGCACACATTCTAGCTATGAAATTTCATGCAAAGTAATCTTGAAAACTCAGATGATGTCAAAAGCAAATACTATTAATTATATAAATGACAATTATTTCATTAAGGACTAATTACACTTCCTTAGTTTACATGGTCTGAGTTGCAACCAACATTGCTAAGCTCTTGTACAGTGCTTTGTATGGCTGGCTTTCAATAAAGTGGTTTATCAGGAAGTTCAGTTTCATGAAGAACAGGCAGAAATAAAGCAAAAGTGTTCAAGGTCATCCATAAGGTTAATGATAGAGCCAGAAGTAGGACTGGAGTCTCTGGGGTCTAGGAGAAATAATCTAGCCATAAGGCCATCATATCTGTTCTGTTTGTCAAGGCAAAGATTTATTTGTACACATTTGGAATCTCAGAACAGCCCTGGTGGGAAGGACTTTGAAAGTTGAGTCAGATGACCTACACAGATTTATAAAAGTATGTTGTAAAGGTCTTCCAAGGTCAACTTGAACTAAACTAACTGTATTGCTGCTACTTTACAATGTGCTATCGTGCTTTACTACCAGGAAGTTCTAAATACCACGGTAAGTAGTACCTTTAAAAAATATAAATTACAGGCATGGCCATATGACCACTTGATGTTCATATTATGCAAGTCTTTACTGGAAAGAAAAAGAAAGAAACCCCAAAATTTACATCCTCACATATTTTACTTATATTCTAGATAAAAACAAACACAATCATTGCAGGTGGTATGCAGAACCTGCAATCAGTACTGCAAATTCAAGGACTAGTTCTAGTTGCCTCTTAGCTAACATCAAAAAAAAAAAGGGGAAAATAAAAAAAGGCAAGGCTGGACAAAAGTTTCTGCCAATTGTTGGATGTGGTTATTGGATGAACTAGGATAATTATCACAAATGTCACGTTCATATTTTGTCTCCATTTGTCTCGTGAATAGCTGATACAACACATGAATAGCAGATTATTTCAGATTCAAAGGCAAGAAGAAGAGACTGCTTTTTAAATATTATGCAGGAACTACAGCTTTTTTCTCTAAAACAGATTTATCAAACTCACAAAAGAAAGATATTTCAAATAATTTTCTCATCAGCATGAAAATAAAAAAACAGCAGGATGCAAATACTCTACCAGGAACAGATGTATGTGCAGTGCTTGCTGGTAGCTTTTTCAATGCCTTTTTAAATTGTGCTATTCCTAAGACAACATTTCGTATTTTCATCCAGAGGAAATAGCCACCTCGATTGCTTGAAGGCCAGGTGCTTTCCAAAACAGCCTATTTTGGAAATATCAAAATCAAGTAATCTTCAGGAACAGTCAGGTGTGAAAACAGTAGCTTAAATTTCAAACTGAGTTACACTGGCAGTAATACAGTAGATTTCTAAACCTACAAAACCAAAACCCACAAAATTATTCTGTCTTGTGTTTCTTCAACTTACAAGAAATTACAGAATCACAGCTGAAATGCTTTGTTATTTTTCTCCTTTCTACTTGCCTGGACAAAAATGAATTTTTGCCCCCCCCACCCCATCCTCTTTAAAACACACTCACCTTGTTGTAGTAGCCATAGGTGATGGCATTGGGGTCGATGCCAGCCTTCTGCATTTCGAAGAGCACCCTGACTGCCAGCACGGGCTGCCCATACTGCCCACACAGCTGCATGAGCACTCTGTAGCACACCTGCAAACACACACCAGTGAGCCCTGGGCTCCCAACACCCGCTCCACGCTCAAACCCACACACTCCTTCTGCAATCTGGGGTTATTTTACCTCGTCAGGTGGATCTATTTTTTTGGTGTGCATTTTCTGTAGCACATCATAGGCAGTTCTCAGAGCCCTGACTTTGGAGTGGCAGACTTTCACATAGGCAGGGAGGCAGATGAACCAAAGGCCGTAGCAGTGACGGAGCAAACACCTGGACCACATCTGGGGGATGGAGGAGTACTTCTTAGCAATTTTGTGGGCAGATTTAATTTCCTGGAAAGAAACATGGAGATTATTTGTGTGTGTTTACATCTACATCACACAAAGCCACATGTTAAAAACTGAACATGTACCATTAAATCTATGGAAACTGCAACAGTAATATTAACAATATAATGAAGTAGAAAGGAATATAAAAGCATGAGAGTTATACCAAAAACAGTGCAAATATTCCAGTGCTGAAACCTTGCATTTCTTTAAATCTCTATTACTTTGAAGTTAAGAGTCCCTCAAAGCCCTGGACAGTTAAAAGCAGTCAAGAAGAGGATTTCGAAAACTTCACAGAGTGTGAAGAAAGGGGAGGAGACAGGGACAGCACAGCAAGTAACAACCTGTACAGGGGTCCTTGTAGGATATGGTGCAGGCAAGAAGCACATCCAGAGAACAATTAACACTGTGACCCTACAGTCACCAGATCAGTGAAAAACTGAAGAACCATCAGACTGCTTTACAGTCAAATTCAAGCTGTCCCCTCCCAAAGCACCTCATGCTCCAAGAATACCTACAAGTACCTGTTTAGTTCTTCTGAACATTGGTGATGGGCTGTTGGGGCTACTGGCTTTTGAGGACAGTTTGTTATTTGGTGCTGTGAGAAATCCTTCAGGTCGTTCAAACAATTCTAGTTTTAATACTGGAAATCCATTATAGCTGTAAGAGAAAAGTCTCAGTTCTGGTAAGTCAGCTCCAAAGCAAACACATCACATAATGGCAAAGGAAATCAACTACACGCCTGCACCAGAAGCTTCCCAGGAAATAAACCCAAAAGTAAACCTTTAAAGACACCGCTGACAAAGTGGTTCACTAATCCCTCAGCATGGTTTCATATGCCTGCACAAACAGTCTCTTAACCTGTTATTCAGTGTAAGCAACTTAAATTGATAAATGTATTTACTGTCATAACGTTTTCTTTAATTAATGTGTCAAATGCATTAGTATTGACTCTACTTAATAAAAGAAAATAATCTGTGTGGCTTAGTCCCCAGCGAGCACCACACGACTGAGGTTTATGAAAATCAATAGGAACAATATCAAACTATCTAAAATATTAAATCAGATTAGATGTAAAAATATTTCTCAAAATTAATGAAGAAACCAACAAACTCATCTGACATAACTACTAAATTAGTAACACTAGTTTCCAGTGATTCTTTGACATGCACTCTGTTTCCAAAGAATATCTGCAGTTTGTATCATTATCAGTAAGAGCAGCAGGACAACAGACTGGGTCCAATAATTTCAACTTTAACCTTAAAAGGTGTCAACAGCCAGCACAACATAACGTGATCAGTGCCAGTTTTATAAAGTATTATTGCTTCTGTGTGTACACACACAAAATTAAAGCTTCAAAAGAACTGGCACGACAGCCATTTTACACACACATTTTACTTGAGCAACATAAAGGGACAGGAAAAATCTGTACTTCCTGACTCTCACGAGAACCTAGAAATTAAACTCTACAAGGGCAGCTGCTAGAATTTTGGCTGGCATCCTGCTGTGTCCTTAGGCTACCTGTATTGTAGAGGGTGCTCTTCCCCATTTGGCAGATGAGGGATCTCAGGTGGTGTTATGAAAACTGTGTGCTCACTCTTGTAGGACTCATCCAGCTCTATAAGTCGTGTTTCCCCAGTTTTGTCCATATCTACCTGGAGAAGGAAGGTAAAAGAAAAAGTAGTTACCAGAGGCATTGTATTTTCTGCTGTTAACAGCCATATGATCAACAGGACAAAGTCTGCATCAGCATCAAAGCACAGCATCTCAAAAGCAAGGACACCTTGCAAAGTTATAATGACAATAGTAAGTGTTGCATTGGTTTTGTGAACTTCACCCCAACCCAATAATCAGTGTTTAATGGTATAGTAGGAATTGTCTGTTTTCAGGTAAATATTCTAAGCGGTATGAAGAGATTAATCTTTCCAAACACAACCATTTCTAGAACGATGCTTCCAACTGCAGCAGTAACTTGAAATTTATTTTTAAATATAAAAACAAGAGCTACTTCCCCCTCTTTTTACCACTGAAAACAATACCAAGCTTTATCAAATTGTCTGATGCATACAGAAGGTACTACCAGCACCATCCACAATTGCAGTCACTTACACAGCACTTAATGTCTTGATAGTTTGCAGAGACTGCAGAAATACACGTGCACTCCAAGAGAATGGAATATAAATGTGTGATCTTATTGAAGTTAAAGGGGGACAGGCATAGCTTTTTTTTTTCTAATTTATATTACTTAAGTGATTTAAATGGCAACCAAATGACAGCCAAATGGTAGAATACTTCAAGGAAACGAATAAGCAACCTGTGGAACCCAAGAATGCATGTTTTTAATGCATTAAGAGTTTGGCAACAGAGAATTAATGTATAAAAAGAAGCATATTCCACAGTTCTCTCCCTCCAGTGAGGTGCAAATATATCAAGTAGTTTCAGTAAAATTCTTGAATATTTAAAGTTTGATAAACATACAAAGAGGTGTCCTTAATTACACATTTTGCTGCATGAGACAGATGGAAAGCATTAGCAAATTGAACCAGCCAAGTAGCAAGAACATATGGCTCCAGAGAAGCAGCAGTAAACGAAACCTTACTTGCAATTTAAATACTTCTAAGGATGTAGAAACCTCACAGCTACAAGTTTCACCAGTGAAATATAATAAAGCCAGTAGCTTAAATGTGTGTCAAATTGAGGTAATTTTTGAATTCCTGGAAAAATGAAAACTTGTGAGACAATTACACTGTATCTTTCAGTTGACAAAATGGGTAATCAATTACAATCTGCTGCTGCTGTCTAGGACCAAATAACATAGAAGAGATTACTCTTCAGCTTAAACTATTCTTACAAATTATTCAAGACAGGGCTTAGTTGATATTTTATAGATAACTAATTTCACAGTACATAAAATTTGGCTCAAGCAAGTAGTCTATAACTACCCATAAGAAAGTACCTTTCAACTCATGATACCACTCTTTCGTACATACCCTGTCAGGTACTGCTTCACCTTATAAAAGATTAAAATATAAATATTGGCTTTATTGGAACAACTAAATTTTGATATCTGGTCTTGGCTACAGGTCTAGTTGGTACAGCAGTCCTTGGTATACTTCAATATTTTGACTCTGTATGTTACTGGTAAGAACAGTATCAGAAATAAAGAGAAACCAGGAAGGAGAAGCAGGAAAGAAAAGATGAGGCAAATACATCATTGTTCAAAGAAATCCTACACAGGAACGTGCTCCCTCATGTCAGTGAATATTCAGTTTCACAAGCAATTCTAAAGCCATGGCAAATCCTAAAAACATAGCAATGCCAGTGCCTCAGTTTCCCCATAGCTATCCTTGGCACAGAAGCAGCTGTCCCATTAATAAACCTGAATAAAATCCTCACTGCCAGGAATGGAAGTTGGAGAAGTGTAATTACATTCTGGAAAATGTATTCTCACTGAACTGTCATGAGCATTTTTTATAGTGGAAAGAAGCTGTCCAGGGCATCAAGCAACAAAATACCTGGCACTAGAACAGACAAGTCTCTGTTTCAGCTGTATAAATGGCTACTTAACCTTTTCTAAAAGGTGAAAGCACCAACAGCTCCACAGATTATGTGCACTCTCACAGTGACATCAGCAACCTAAGCATGACTTTTTGAAAGAGATGCCTGAGTTCCCAAACAAGATAACTTTAGCTTAGGGCATCAATTTCAGCACCCTCATAAACCATTCTATAAAATGAAATGCAACAGATAGAATTTGACACTTACACAGTCATTGCATTCTGAATAAACATCCTATTTAACATCAGCCAGAGAACTAAAGTGCAGCACAAAGGAAACCAAGTGCTGCTCAGCAGTTCAATCACTGGGGTCTATTTCTGTCTAGGAGAGCTCCTGTTTTATGCACAAACTGGCACATAGCAAAGCAAGCATGACATGTTGAAAAGTTTCTAACAGAGCTACAGGATTGACTCAACATTACAGAAATGTTTGTAATTAACTCAATTTACAGCACATGAATACCTGCAAGTCATGCTAGAGAACTGGGAAGCAGAGTTTTGAAAACTGCTACTACTAAAATATTGAGACTAGCAAAAGCTATAAAGAACATTAAATACCATTATACCATGCTTTTATATTTCTCTCAAACTTCACTGTTTTCAGATTTCTTCTCAAAACAGCTCCTTTTAGCTCATCTGCACTTCCACGGGAAAAACAGCCATAAATAGGAACTGTAAACAGCAGTTACCAGTCTTCAGTAATAATTCCCATGGAACAAACAGCAGGTGACCTACTTTCCAGGAAATCCCAGACAACTGCACCCTGCTTTAAACAGCAGTGTCCCAGAATAGAGTGGTACAGGTAGCCAATGACAACTAGGTGTGGAATTTCTTATAATATTCATAGAAACAGGAATATAAGATTCTGGGTTTTGGTTCAGTCCTCCTTGCACTTCTTACAACAGGCCAGTACTTCAGAAGTTTACATACACGTGAAAATTAGGACTTCTAATTTGTTCTAATGATGTTTTATTTACATTCAGGAATTTGAAGCAAAAAATGGAATGAAGCCCTACAAAAAAAGAGAATGGAAGGCTACAATGATGAGAAAATAGGAAAGCAAAAGAAAAAACAAACTTGCATTTCAGATACATTCTGGTTATCTTTATCAGATAAGGTGGACAACAGCAGAAGTTCAACACTGTATGCACACCAAGACTTGCTTACTTTATCCACACAGTCATCAAAGAAGGCAAGGCTGGCATCCTTGTCACTGACAAAAGAACATTCCTCAATGAAGCGAATGAACATCTGGGTTTTGGTCATCAGGGTGTAGAACTTCTGATGGGAACGGTCTCTGCTTTTGAGGAACCCTGCAAAGTGCAATCAGCAGCATTGTCAGAATGCCTAGAATGGAAAAGCCCTCACCAGAAATTAGTCTAGGTTCTACTTATGTGCAGAAGCTTTCTGCAATCTTTGTCACTACTGCATCATTTACAACACTAACACACAAATGTTTTTATTCTGTAGATAACGGAGAATAAAAAATGATAAATTAATACACACAAAACAAGTTTGTAACTTTTCACCTTGTAGTTCAAACAGAGAACTTGCATCTGTGGCTGTTTCAGAGGGTGCCTCTGTTATTGGCCTGAGATAAGACCTGTAACCTTTTAGGATTGAAGCCATGAAACAGAGAAATGCTTCCTGGATCTCCAAATCTAAGAGATGCAATTTCTTCCCAGAATTAAAATCATAATCATTCATTGCCAATTCCATTAATGCATCTTCTCTTGGTCGCTGTTGCACTGTGAACAAAACAACATTATAGTGTTTTACTTTTTTGCCCCTCAATATTGGTCAAAAAAACTCTGTTTCTTTCTAGATTCAGTGATAACTGAACTCTGTAACATTTGAAATAGATTAAAATATAAAGGGATTCAACCATGACATGTGACAATGGATTCACTTTGACCTTCTGTACCTCCTGTATCTGTGGATAACACCAAAAGCAAGATGCACTGGCCTTGTCAGCACATGTTACTACAGCAACAGAGAACCAGTGTGGACAGAGCTTTAAAAAGCCCTGAAAGAAAGCTGTTTGTAAAACCATGTGAAAATTTAGGCAAGAGCTGACTAAAGAAGCATGTTTTCAGGACAAACACATGGATGGAATGTATTTTTTTGATTGTGTCTTTCATTTCCAAGTGCTCCCAAAAAGCAGGCAATGCACATTAAGTACCCACAGACACAGAAAACCACCACTTAGAGGCAAAGTGGAGCCATTAAAACACAACACTGCAAAATGCTGCTACAGACAAAAAGCTGGCTTTTTTTTTTTTTTTAAAGATCTAGCAAAACCTGTGTTCTTTAATTAGGCACTTGTATCAACATTCTAAAGCTATCAGAACTCTAGCTAAGACTTCACTGCTACACACAGAGTTTGGTAACATTCTAATAATGTCTCAGGAAAGTGAAAGGATGGTTTCATCACTGTCTTTCCACATAACATAATTATAGCCAACCTTACCTCAATATCATTTTTAAGCAACCTACTCTGTAATAAGATTTAAGATCACTACCACTCTGTTTTTACACGCAGAACATAAGGTTTAGAATTTTTTCTAATAAAGCCCTCACAGTAAAATATATCAAAATGCTGAAGCATCAGATAATTTTCATCAGCTATACACTTCTTTGTGCAGCACATCCCAATAAACTTCTGTTTCTGTACATTCTAATCAGGACACAAATTCTTGTGACCTCAATAGCCAGGAATGTGTAAAAAGCCTTTTAAAAAAAAAGTGCTTTATTATAATGAATTTCACTAAAACCACCCCTTATCCATTTTTCTGCTTCTCACATCAAGGTTCAATATATCTTGCTCTGCAATATTTGAGGATTCTATCAACAACCAGTTTTTACTTAGAGATGTCCAGTAATTGTGCCTTACATTTAAACCCCTAATGTTTACAATACACTTGTTATTTCCATCTTAAATTTTTAGGTGAGGTTCTATTAGCTTAAGTGTCAAAGTTATTTCAATTGCCAAGACACCAGCAAACTTTGAGCAGACTTTGAAGATGAAAAAAAAAGGTCTTTATTAGGTCCTGGCCTACTCTTTGCTTTACTATTCCCTTCTCATATAATCTCTGGGGGTTTTTTTGGTATTAATAGGAAGAGATATCTACTAAGAACTGCCTTCATATATATATGAAGGCTCCTCTGTCCTGAAGTCCCCACATAGTTTCTCTAATCTCTGGTCTTGGAGCACAGATTTTCTCATTCTGTAAAAATAAATGTTTAGTGGAACTGGTAACTTTGGAACCTATTTAATTAGCTACATTTATCTGTTTTTGTGGCACACTGTGCCTGGTGTAAATCTTACTATGTGCTTTCCCACTCACATTCTGCTAGTTGCTGATATAAAGTATTTAAAGTGTTCATCAGATTTTTACAAGGTTTCTTTGGTAAGATCTTCCACGCAATAGCTTTCTTGTCTCCAGTTCTGGAAAAGAAAAAAAAATAAGCATACACTGGAATGTGTTCAGAGGATGTTCCCTCCCACCAGAGAAAGAGGTTTCACTCCATTAAAACTGGACTGAGAATGACTGCAAACTAACTAACAAAGTCAAATTTGATTTACTGTGTGGAGATCTGATCAGAGCCATCCAACCAATGCCCCATATTTCAGGGTGATGATTACACTGCCACACTCATCAGCACTGAAATCAATCCAGTTACAACTCACCAGAGATGGATTAATGGTATTAAGCACCTGTCATTGCACCAGCAACCACCACTCATGCCATGTTCTGAGCTCTAATTACTTAAACTGGCATGGACAGAAGGAAAAGAAAATAAAAGAAAAATTAAAAGAAATACCCCTCCAAGTTTTGCCAAAAAGCCAGGTTTTGCCTTCGAAAATAGGAAGCAAAAAAAAAAATTAACAGAGAAATAAAATTGTTGATAGATACTTACTGAGAAATTGTGTTGGTATCCAGGTCAACACAGCTGACATCGGGTGGGGGGTCATAGAGATCAAAGTATCTGGAATCAATTCCCACTATGAACGGGCACGGGGCACTCAACACATCTGCCAGTGCCAAGGGACAGAGAGGAATATATGGGCAAGGCCAATGGAAGGGAAATATCATCTTGGAAAACATGCAGAGACAAAACCACAGGTTAAACATGTGTAATACAGTCTGTGCAAGAATAAACCACACTTCACTAACTTCAAAATTATTTAATGTGGCAGATAGTTATTACTGAAAATCTAGATGTAGACTATTAATTACAAACTGCACAAATTTCTCTAAAATTCAATTCTTGGAAAAAGCTCTGCAGAATCAGACTGCACATAGTAGAGGCAGCAAACAGTGCTTAGTGATGACAGACAGGGAAAATAATGCATTTAAAATTCCATAGGAATAGATACAGTGATAGCTGGGAAAATCAGGAACTCTTTAGTGCATTGTGATAATCAAACACATATTTACAATATTTACACACAAAGAATAAGCAACAGTTTCTCTCCTGTCTTCATAGGATATCACCAGCAACAGTATTTTTTCTATTTAGTGATCTTTAACTCTTATTTTTAAGTAACCTTTAAGCCTAACAGCACTACTACTAATTTTAGATTTTATCTGAGAAACATTCTTTTATTCCTTTTACAGGTGTATGACTAAACGCTGGTACTTACAGAGACCAATGCCTCTGTCACACTCGTGAGGACAGAAGGTCGCAATGAGTGGATGAGGATTTTATGTTCTGTCACAGCAAACACCAGCAGAGTTACTGCATTTTCAGGTCCTAAATTCTGAAGTAGTGTAGAAAACTTGCCACCACTGTTACAGGACATAAACACACCAGTGAGTTACAAGGGACAATAAAAACCAGAAATGTTCAATAATAAAATAAATGGAAATCTGCAAATCTTTCTTTTAGAGAAGATTACTTGGTAGAATACTTGGCAGACTTCACTGTCCAGTGAGGAATGGTTACTTCCCAACAGTAACCATGATTCCTTGAGACTTGACTCAGTCTAGACTATTTTCAGGACACAGGCATGACAATATTTCTCTTTGACAAGCAATTTACAGAGAGACAACATATGTTTCTTTCATCAGTCTCCTGCATAGAGACATGGAAGTTAAGACATTGATGGAACTCCTTCAACTCCCTTCCAAAACAAAAAACTGAACTATCCTCAAAAACTGAACTGAGCCCAGGTATCAACTCCTACAAAGGGGATCTAATAATGTATATTCTCCCTCAAGAACCGCTAAAATTATTTTAAAAAACCCCCAAATATATTGTTAATTAAGTGTGTATTCTTGTCAGGGTGCAGGTCTAATCACATAAATAAACTTCAGATCCACCAGCTTCCAAAGGTACCAGACAAGGTTAAGTTAATTACACAATTGCAACTCAAAATACCAAATTTTTTCCACAACATAAATCAAAATACATCTCACAATGGACAAGATACTGTTACTTGCCTCAGTGGGAGGGGTGATGACACAGGCTGGCTAAGAATCAGGTTATCATGTGGAGATAGCTGGAAAAAGATTTTAAAATACATTATTTTTATTCTGAACTTCGGAAATGTTTGTTAGAAATTGCACAACTGTAACAAAAACCAGTTAAAAATAATTCAAATTAAGCTGAATCTTGTATACCCCAGTTGTATAGCACAGCAAGAAGTGCTGTGCAATGATATGCATCACGATCTTTTAGTAAAAACTGGGTGAAGCACAATCTTCCTTTCCTGGCCAGAACTGAATATATTGCATATTCATAAAGAGGACTTTCAACTAGCTAATGCTGCAAAAATTTGAATATATTAACTGCTGAAAAATGAAGCCTTCTGTACTTTAAGGGCTGTGAGGACCCATAGTTCATACACAGCTTTCAGGGGCTGTGGGGAATTCTTTCTGGATTTAGGGGTAAAGAGAGGGATAAAAATTCATGATGGGGAGAGATGGCAGGTCATAATGTAAAGCCATATTTTCTTCAAAAGACATATGAGAATTAGGCTCTTGGCTGGTAGATACTGCTCAGCTCTGATAGAATCTTTAAAATTTGCATTAGTTGAAGATGCAAGGAGAAGATCCTATTAAATCACGTTTTCTTACAGTGACATGGCATTGAGCAAATCATTCATATATTCAGCACGAATAGGAAGACTCATGTCAGTACAAGAATAGCAATACACAATCAGTTTATCAAAGCTCAGCTGATGTTTTCAGCCATAGTAAATCCAGGGTAACAAGATACCAGTTGGCTTAATCCTGCCTGCATTTTCTGTTGTAAAAAAGCAGTGGTAACCCAGTCACAGCAACTTGTACAACTAAGATACAAGTTTCAACCATTTTTAATAATATTTTGGTTTTGAGTGTGTTTCACCTTAGACCCACAGCAGGTGACCAGGTAATAGAAGCCAGAAGATAAGACTGATGACTTGGAAGCACAAAGTCACCTAATGCTGTGCCTGGAGACCCACCAAACCCAGGGAATTAAGGAGTGTCTGTAATGCTGTTTCCCTGCACATTTCACATCCCACTTCCCTGACAAATGAGGATGGCCACACCACATGCTGGATTTGTCAAGTAAGTCACCTTGGGACCAGCAGCACCATTAGCTTGTTCAGTGGAAGAATTCAGAGGACTCATTTTTTCAGCCTGAGGCAAACCTTCATAAACTACCCTCTGAAAGGAAGCATCAGCCTGATGTCCTCTGACTTCTGTGCTTCACCAAAAGCACATAAACACAATTAAGCATCTATTCAAGGAGCACATCTCCCTCAGGCAGAAGGGGCACTTATTACCCCCCAGTCCCCAGAGGGAGAAACATTACTCCACATGCTCCTGAAGTCTGCAGGTTGTGATACATTAGCACAGCAACCTCTGTGAAATAAGGAGATGTAGGACACAGAACAGAGTCCAGCAGATCTCAGGTCAGAGGGAACCTCTCAACAATGGCAGCTGAATGCTGGCAAACAGGAACATTCTGGAGTGTTTCACTAATGGCTATCATTTCTTTGAAACTTAAAAGTTTAATTGCTTAGCAAAAGCCTACCACATTTTCCATTAACAGGCTTCAGAGAGAAATGGAATCCTAAAAGCTTGCCATTTTCAATACAGGCATTTCCCACACTAATTTTGAGGAAAAGTCTTAAATACAATCACCTGTGATTTTATTCAGTGCAGTTTCAAACACAACTTAAGTCCCTGGAAGTAGCTGGAAGGAAGAATTTTTTCACAGACCTCAATTACCACTGCCTACTGTAAAAGCAGTGTTTTCTCCATCTGTACTATCAGCTCCTAAAGTTGTACTAATTTAATGCAGAAAACATTTTGAAAATAAGGTAAAACAGACATAATTTTCACATCACTTATATCTAGATCTTCAGACTTTGTTCCAGGATATAAACCTATACATACTTTGACAAAATTCCCTAAGATTTCAGACTAAAAACATTAAATGATTTTCTGAACTGAATTATAATCTCTGTAATTAGGTGTTTAGTGTTCCCTAGCATAACTATTTTATCGAATTTGAATACAAAAAACCTAAAACAAGATGTAAAAATGCTGGGTTTTGAATTGAAATTTCAAATCGTAAGAAAAGGGACAGAAGTGTCGGATACAGTTTCAGCATAACTGTTCTCTAATCCCTTTTCAGTAACTGTAATAAATATCACTCCTTTAGAATACACTAAAGAGGATCTTCAATATTCAGTACATGCTGTAAAGACATAACCCAGGATTGTATTTGCTCTGAAAGACTTCACTACCATATGGGCTACACAATTAAGGCTCAGAACTGCACAGGCCTCTCCATATTTTATGTTATACAAGTAATAACAGAGAATAGCATCATTTTTTAAGTATTTAATCAAAACCACGATTGGTAGAATACTATGACTGCAAGAGAGCTCTCTTTTCTCTGCAATAAAAATTTTAACATATCTCTACGTATTTTGCCTCTTTAGGAGGAAATAAAAAGATTTAATAACACTTCAGAAGTCTTCGAGACCAGGATTTTTTCTCTCCTACCAACACTGACACGGCTGAAATTTCAAAGAACAGGTAGCAATTCTTGTAATTACTTCACTCCCACACAGTCCTGCAGGGAGGGCAGAGCAAGGCCCACGTTTGATAAAGGGGCTGTTACTGGGAGTGGCTCTTGCAGTTCTCACTGAGAGCCATCCATCATGGAGAGGAGAGCACAGAGCCCTTTGGGAAGAGGTGCAATCACACATACACATTTCACATCTGGTTTTAGTTTTATTTATTTCTTTTACACTCAGCCTTCATACAGTAGCAAAAAGAAAACAGTTCAAGAGCAAACAGTGCAAAAGTCAGACCAGATGCTGACTTGGCGTAATCTTTCATTAATTTCCATATACTCCAAAAAAAAATTAAGTTCTAAGCTCACTAAACAGCTTCTTGTAATAACTCACTAAGGTCATTAACTAAACTGGGAACAGAATTTTTACAGATTTCTCACATTATATGTATGAATTTAGGAAAAAGAAATCCTGAACAAAAATAATTTGAACACAAAAATTACATTTTCCATTTATTAACCTGCTTTATCTTCACCTTAGACACAGTTATTAAAGAAAATTACACTTACCTGAACTAGAATTCTTGGCCTCTGAGGGGATGGAAAAGGTACTTTATGCATGAAATGGGAAATGTGTCTAGAGGAAAAGAAAAATACTGATTTAGTAGAAATTATGCTTAAACTATTTTACCTCAAAACAAAATTTCTGACAGTAAGAGAAATTATGAAATAAAAATGGCACATACTCATTCAGAAAACAGAACAAAAAATCCCAGCACCTAAATCCTATTGGGATATTCTGACCTTGAAAACCTATTTTTTCTACTGGTCACAAGAAAAAGGGAGGGCAGATTCTCTTTCAGAATACAAACTTGATTTGTGAGATTGAAAAATTACAAAGAGATTTTTTTTTTCATTTGTATAGTAGAAATATTGATGTTTGAGTATCACAGTTCCATTTTAAAATCCTGCTTCTGAGAGTTTGAAGTAGCACTAAACCTCAGAGACTAGAACTGGTTATTTGCAAAAAAATATTTATGGTTGAGTATCAAGGAGAATCATTAAGCTCATCCATTTTCTTCAGTTCTAAATACAAAATGTCATTTAAAATTGCTGATGAAAAAACATAAGTTTTTCCACATACTACAAATACAGAAAAATGCTTGTAGAATTTGAGAAAGTTCTTCGTTTTATGAATTTATTAAACTTACACAAGTTCTAAAAGTGTAGTTCTACACAATAGACACCTTCACATTAAAAGAAGCTACAGGGAGTCAGTAAAAACTCATGAGAAACAGGTATTCCATCCTAAACTCCTTCCTACAGCACATATTTTACCAGGATTTCTACAAATGTTACCAATATTATGATACAGGCAACTACATTTTGAAGAAATTAAAACAAACCCACAAATAAGCATTGATTTGGGTTTTTCTTTATTACCAGTGTATGAAGATAGTGACTAAAATATGGAACATGTCACACAACAAGGGAAGGTTGCTGTTTGCAGCAGCTGGGTTGACTGAAAATGTTCAAATACATGCATGGCACAGACAACCTTCATCATCATTAAAATAGCCACAGGAAGTAGGCTAGATACTACATTAGAATCCTATATTTAAATTATCTACAGTAAACCGACCAGTTTACAAATCAGAGACATTAGAATAAATCCATAAAATCCAAATTGATACAGCATTTCTCGTATTTACTTCTTTTATTCATTCCCAAACACCAAACCCCTCAGCTTAAAAAAAAAAAAGTTTTCATCATTGGAAGTTTACACTGTCAGAATCTTCAATTAAGTACAGCAATGGGAAGTGGAATAATAAAGAGGATAAACAATCACAAGAAATACTTAATCCACAAAGTTGAAGTCTCCTAAAAGTTAGTATTTAGTTGAAGCAGAAAAAACACTGATGTGCAATAGATGTAAATAGTGTATTTGAAATCTGTTGCATTAAAACAGTACACTAGCCTAGGAATGTCACATGGCATTATATATCAATTACAGGTATCGACCATTTCTTGGTGTAAGAATTTCCTCTGCATTTTATAATGTGAAATCCTTTATGTGAGAAAGAAATTAAGTTTATTTATCACAAACAGAAGATAATTACTAGTGCCAAATACTCGATCTGCTTTATCATCTCTTATTACACTGCAAATAGGCATTTGAAAAAATGCAAATCTACACATTTAATTCTCCTAACTCGATGTGCTCAAGATTAAGAAAGGATTTATAATCTTGGTCTTTCTAATCACTATGGCTAAAGGGTGCAAAGCTAATTAAAACAGGTTTCAGAGACCTTTGCAGGCACTTAAATCACAAATAAAAATCTAGACTTTTTCAGGAAGGAGGTAAAAATACATTTATCAGAGGAGAAAAGTGCAGCCATTATATTTAATGTTTGATGACTCAAGTAAAAAGGATATTACAGGAAATTTAGAACAAAAAACCCCTCTTATCAACTGAAATTACTGTTATGAATTTTGGAAATTACTTACTTCTCAATGGGGAGGACATGTGGCCCAGAAATGGAGTAACGATACAGAAAGGTAAGAAACTTCTTGAAAGCATCAAAGAAAGGCCAGTGAGAGAGCAGACAGATGCATTTATTTGTCTGCACTGTTCTGCACGTGTCTTTTCCCTCGACAGCAGCTGCTAATCCCAGCTGAGATTTTTGTTTCTCTGTGAGGTTCTCTTCAGGATACAGTTCATAAAACTGAATAGCAGCACCATATACCTGCAAACACATCATGGATTTGAAGTCAATAATTCTGCCTTGATCTTCAAAGCAATCTAAGAAACCCCAAACACACAGAAAATCAAGTCTGTGTTACTGTTTGAAAAGATACATTAATACATCATCTTTTGAAGCATTCCATTCCAGAATATTCTTATGGCTGTGAAAATCCAGACAGTCTATTATTTATTTAAAACACTTAATGTCATATAAGAAAGAGTAATTTTAAAAATTATTTGAGTGAAAAATAATGATTATAAAGAGTACAACTCCAGTCAATTGCTCTTCCAATTGCCTTTAGAGCTATTTTAGGAATCCTTTATACACAACTCAAAACCATATCCCCTGACATCCAATTTACTTTTTAGAACAAGTATGTACATGCAAGGTCGTTTCCATGCTTGCAATAAAAATAGCATTACTTGCATGTATATGCAGTCCAATTTTACAGCTCTCCAGTTTCACAGGCTAACAGGAAAGCAAAGGAGCATAGATTTATGATCAGCAGTCCAGCACTGAAACTACTGCAAGTCACTCTTCAAAGCAGTCTTGGAATCAAGCCCAAGAGAACAGATTCAAGCTTATCTATGAAAACATTCATTATCATCATCTTGAACTGATAAACAACCAAATTTTTTCAATTAAATTAATAACATTTTTTAAAATTTCAAAATACCTTTTCTGCAGAAGCTCCAGTTAGTACAAATGTAGAAAAAACTGGGAGAGGGTATTTACTGTTAGATGGCCAACATTCAATCGTTGCACCCATAGGGAGACAAAAAAGAGGCACAGATTCTGGTAATGGGAATGATTCATAATCTTCTTCAGGATATCTGCATATTAAACCTATAAATAGAATGTGCAAAGAGGCAGTTATAGAAAAGCTAGCAGAAACAGGTTTGTAATAGCTCATGCCATAAAATAATTGCCAGAAAATTCATATATGAACACACAGTAACTTCAGAAGATCACTGAAGGTGTAAATAATCAGGCACAGGAATAGCTGGAAGGGGCAGATGCTCCCATGGCCTAAGGAGGTATCACCTGACTAAAGCATTACACTGAAATCCTATTTTCCATTCTAGAAACTATTCATAACTGATCTTTTCCTCTTTTCAGGCTGTGTGCATCTCACCTGTTATTATAATAGTCCATATTCATCATGAGTATGAGCAAAAATTTTAAATCTCATTTTAAAAAGGTAATGTGAATAACTGAGAAATAAGACTGATGTTTTCAATATGTCACCAATTAATTCCTGCCAACAAACGTGCCCTGAAAAATATGTATATGTTAGATATTAGATAGTTTTTGAATATCAGTAGAACCAAATCAATTATGCTGATCCACCTCAGCTGAGGATTCAACTACTGTGCTGTCAGACCAACCCATTTAGACTTAATTTTAAACACAGCTGTAAAACATGAAGATCTGAATCAGAGGCTTTTAGCACACAGGTCCTCAGTTACATCAGAGGCTGTAACAATCCATCCTGTCTGATTGCCAGCCCAGGGGACTCCACACTGAGAATGGATACAGCATGAAAGGATTTAGGATTTCTCTCCATTAGACAGCACAATCACTACAAACTTTTCCAATAGTAACAGGGATACTAACAAGCAATAAAAACATGTAACCAAAAGGGGCAGTGGTTCCCCCTCATGCTAAGAATCAAAATTTTGTGCAAGTCACCACCAGCTGTGGAGCCTTTTAAAATGTTTTATTTGTTTACAAATGGACTGTCTACCTTTTAGTACGTCCTGAACTCCTGTTTACAGAGAGCAGCATCTAAAAGGGATGTAAGTGGATTAAAGCTTAAGTGTGAATCATGCTCATGACTTGTATGCCAAACAAAATCAGGCTTTAAAAAAAACCTCACAAAACAAATGCAAACCCAACACGTTTAAACAGTCATAGCAAATCTAATTCTGTCTTATAAATAAAACAATAAAATAAAGATGATACAACAATCCAAAAATACTTAAAGAGCTCAGTGCCAGTGATGCTCAAGGCAGTGTAGAAACTGCAGGATTCTTCAAAATGTTTCTTAAAGAAACTGATCATGAAAATGCATCAAATAATTTTTGTGGTATTTTCTTCTGCATATACACACAGACACATCCTTAAGAGACAGTTACCAGTAACAAAAACACAGGTGGGAGACACACAGGTTTGCAGAAACTTACCAAAACACATCTGAGCTTCTCAATTAAACACAAATTTTAAAACAGCATGGTCATGATACCCAGTTCTAAGGCTTCTTTTTGGACATGATTTAAAAATAATTGTTTAGGGAAAGATTCCTTTTTGGATAATGGCAAGATAGTGTCAATTCTTTAATACAACATGTATTACATTACAAATGAGCCTGTACATCCTGAATTGAAGATTAAAAAAGCTAAATAGCAGTTACATACCAGCTTTATATGATATGGTGTTGGTTTTTGCCACAGACTTTTTATAACATAAATATACTGCTGAGCCCCACTGTAAAATAAAAGAAGTTATTGGATTAAGTGATGAAGCATAACAAAGGGACATAACAGAATATAATTAATAGTAATGTTGATAGTTTTAAGTATTTAAATTCTCAATATCTGGACATGAGAATAAAGAACAGGGAAAGACATGGAACAGAAAAGACCAGCATCTATAGAGGGAACACAGAGCTTTTACAGAAGGGAGAAAGGTGTAACAACTTCCGTAAGACAGCACTCCCATAATCCAGCCAATGTGGGGACTAGAAGAACTGAAAATTCCACTGGTTAATGCCTACAGGCATTTATTTAAAAACAAGCACAAATTAATTCCCGTGATCTTTTTTTACACGATCCCACTTGCAGAGCAGCCAGCATCCTCCCCAGCACACTGACTTCTGAGGACCCTACAAGAGCCAGCACACGGGACTGCAGATTTAACCAGGAGACACTGAAATATTCAGTTCTGCAAATCAAAGTGCTTTCAAACCTGTGTATTTTAGCAGATCAGGCTTTGGAACCATATTAATTATTTAAATATACTTACAGTCAATTACAGCTTCCAATATCACTCACATACAACTTTCTTTAAATAAGATGTTTGTGAAACTACTGAGGAGAATAACATTTATAAAATAGCATTGTAGGTAAAAGGAAGAGTTGGAAAACAAAACAGCAGCTGGTTGCTAGATGTGGAATTCCCACCACAACAGTAAAAGCAGTGTCAGAAACAGCCACATCTGTAAAACCTACAGTTACACACATGGTACAAAACAGGTTCTAAAGGACCAATCCAAAGATGCTGGAGTCAGCACTAAAAAAACCCAAACATTTGCTCTAGGGCTTCCAGAAAGACTTTGTTCCAAGTAGGAACAAAGGAATGCAATCCTCCAACTATTCCAATATTTGATTTATCTTTGGAGAGTGCTTATCAAAATTTTTCACCAGGTACTCCAAGAACTGCCACAAATACTCCACAAACATCACATCCGTGAGTATCAAGTGTTCAAAACCCAGATTTTGGGTCTTACCATACTATTATTAAGGTTCTTGTCCACCTTGCAGAAGGTGTGTGGAGGGGTCTCTCCCTTGCTCGGTACGATAATGCAGATGTCTGTGACGGCCAGGGTGTTCTGGGTCATGTTCTCCGAGGCCCTGCGGTAGGTGATGTACACCCGCTGTGATGAGGCACTGCCGCTGATGTTGGCAGGCCGCCCATACGGGGTGGTCTGAATGATTTCACAGCCTTGCTTTACTCTTTCTTTCCCATCATATAAAACCCTAGTTAAAAGGGGATGCAAAAAAGTCAGAAGGCACATTTTTAAGACACTTTTGAGTTTTAATCACAGCTCTTGTCTCATCTCTGAGCAAAACATTTTTACTGACAAGTTCAGGTCACATTATCTCCAACTGTATTCTAACAGAAAAGCTTCATGATGAAACTATACTGGTTTTCCTCATATATAATTGCTTTTAAGCATTTTGTTTACTGCAAAATAGTGTTATTTTCATTTCTATTAAAGATTCATTGCTTGATCCTAAAAATGTCATATAACTTACCTCTTTTCAATCTGCATTAAACAGGTTAAGCATCTTATCCCTATCCAAATATATACATTAAAAATTATAAATGGATTCAAAAACTCAAAAATGGGAAGGATTACACTTGTCATTAAAATCCACTCAGCATGCATTTTCCCTTCCATACTGGGTTACAGTATGCTCAAGTCAACAAATATCTTCCTGTTTAGAGTTTTGCCTTGTATTTAAACAGTATGGCATTTCCCTAAACGTGCCTTATCTGCTCCTTAGTTAAATAAACCTGTGAAAATCGCCCACTGGAACAGGGAAAGCACTCACCCCAAATCAGTAAGTGGAGGCTTATCCCTCCCTCGGCGATAACAAAGGTATATCTGCGGTCCTACAAGGCTGCCATTATTGAGATCTGCAGACAGGCCCGAGGGAGTGACATCTATGCATTTATAGCCCTGAGGAACCTCCTCCCCCAGGGATTTATTAAGGACTGTTACATCTGTGATGGGTTCTTTTGGTTTGGCGATTTTGTGGCAGGCATCGTTGAAGTGGATCTCCTCCTCCAGGGGTTTCGAGATATCCGTTAATCCTGCGACAACAAAGTAGTCAGCAACACGGGCCCCTTTGTCTTCCATCTTCCATTACAAGGTGTTACAACTGCTAAGACAGAAATACAGATCAGAAATGATAAAATTATGGCGATTTTTAAAAACAGAAAATCATAGCCTGCAAAAAAAAAAAAAAAAAGCTTTCTGCTCTCTCATGGAACATTGAGAAATGGGCTAAAAATGTTTATCCAAGTCACCCATATGTGCTGGAATCTTGCTGGAGTAGCTTCAGGAAGTTTACTGTCATCAAGTTCCAGACTTTTAAACCAGACAAGCTATTTAAGACTCCCTTTTGTTAAATTAATTTTGTTTGGGTGCAAAATTTTATTGCAAGAGAAACTGTTACCACACAAGAGTTTCAAGAGCTTGCTGACATTACAAAACTGAACAACCAGAATTTAAAACAGTTTGAATGGTTGGTACAAGACTTCAGTTTCATGTAACTTTTATTCCCATTGCTTTATCTCCCTTTATTTTTTGCTCTAGGCAGCAAGGATTAAGACTTATCAAACTTAATGCCATCATGATTCTTGGATTCAACCAAGAATTTTTGTTAAAATATAATAAATTCAGACATTTCTTACTGGTAATTTGGAAAATTATATCCCAAGTTGATAATGTGCATTTAATCAAATTGTTTCAGGCTGGCCTCAGATTTCCAACACCAGTCCCTGCTCCAGAAGGAAGAATGTCAGGCTGTGCCTGGTCACCTCTACCAATCTCATCCACCAGCACAAGAGAGGCAATTCCCTCTTCCTGCTCTTATTTTTTAGGTTGGTTGTGTTTTGCTGGACTGGCTTGACAAGCTTCTAAAGTTGTAAGGAAATGAGTAAAGATTTTTATTTTATGCTTATTTACATTGTTCTAGAAAAGGCCAAGAAGAAACCCCAAATTATTTAGCTTTCATTTTTCTATATGGTTAATAAGCACTATGGGACACTTCAGCAAACATGATTACTGGGAAACAATCACCAATACATAGGAGAGTAACAGTTTGAAAATAACTGTTCAGCTGGTGTTTGAAGAGAATGCAGTTAAAAAACTGAGCTTAGTTTAAACTAAATTCAGTTATTTCAAAAACATCTGGAATATGTTACTCAGCATATATATATGAAAGTAATAACTACAAATTCAAACTCCTCCCTGAGTGATATATTCAAAGACACACAAATTCAACCTCTGCATATGCAGCCTATTATCTCACTGTCCATCTGGCTCCAGCAAATCCAGGCAGGCTGGGAAAAAATGCATGGAGAGAAGATGTTTAACAAAGTATCCTTAAACTCTGGCATAAGACCAAACAATGACATCTTTCAACTAATATGACTGAAGTTTTAAGTATTTTGTTACATTAACAACCCTCTGTAAAACTACATTATAGTTATTGTAACATTGAGGTTTTTTTCCTTTTCTCACCAGCACCATTTCACAAAACTACACTGATTTCTGGAGTGATTCATGATGCCTTTTAGGATGAAATGAAACCAACACTTTAGTAATCAAAAACTATACAAATGATGGCTGTTAAAACTGCGAGCAAAACTCATAACTCCAGTGTATTAACAGCACTACTACAGTTTAATCAGCCAAGACAGCATTACAAATAAACAGAATGATGTGTGTATATACATATTATATTGAAGAATTATACCTTTACACCATTTAAACCTCACCATTATTCCACATAAAGTTTATACCAGAAGTCTTAAATTCAATCATTCATTTATTCCCAAAAGCACTTTCAAGAAAAACTGGGACAAGCTCTCCTCATTTAAAGGCAGTTAAAATTAGAATCCCCTACATACAAACACCTGCTATCACACAAATTTGCTTCCTAAGGTTATAGCACGTAATACACAAGTCAGCAAGACTTTCATAATTGAATGCAGATTTTACAGAAGAGAGGGAAAAAAAAGGCCTAGCTGATGATGTATTAGCCTTTCATATTTGCCCCATACCTGCAAGTGTCCAAGGCCAGGTTGGACAGGGCTTGGAGCAGCCTGGGATAGTGTAAGGTGTCCCTATCTACAGAAGGAATGGAATGAGATGATCTTTAAGGTCCCTTCCAACCCAAACCATTCAGGGATTCTTCGAGGATTTTATGATCTTTGTCTTTTAATACAAAGGCTTGGAGCTAAAAATGCAATAAAATGCAGAAGATAAACTTCAGTGGTATTTTAGTATAAGGCTGAGTTAGACTTTACTAGAGCTACTGTGATACTCAAATTTTCAACATCTGGTTACCAAGAGAGCAGATTTATGCAAACTTTATGTTAACAGAGCCCACAAAGAATGTATAAATTTTGAGCTAACTCAGTGACAAATAATCATTCTGTGAAGAGCATTTCACATAAACTGATGAAAAATTTCTGTAGAAACTCTTACCATGAAGCTATTCCACAGTGACTTTAGTCATATATCTTACTCAGTGAGTAGTGATTGTCCCTTGCCAGCGTGAATATCAGGATAATACCTGAGATAACCTTGGGATGGGGACATATGTCAGTCCAAGGAGAGATTTCTCCACAGCTGCTGATTCCACAGCACGGTGCCTTTCCTTATCTCCCTAGGTTTTCATTTGCTGTGTGGCTCTATCAGCTAGAAAGTCCCAGTGTTCCCTCCTCTGCAAGGGTTTCAACAGAGCCTGGCCATGGGGTCTCCACTCCACCCCTTGGACTGTATTGAGTGGGAGGTCAGGAATGCTGCCTACATCATCTCACCATACTGCAAATCAACTTCGAGGAGAAAAAAAAACAAACCCAAACCAAACAAACATGAAAAACACAGCAGAAAAAGTCACACTGCACAAGAGGGCTGCTTGAAGCAGCTGGTTCCAGATGAAATTCAACATTAAGAGTGCCACACTGAGACGCTTCCACTGCTTCTCTACACTTCAGTAATCTAGGGACAAAAGGCTGCACACTTTGAAGGCAGTGCCATGGGATCATAACCATAACCTCTTACAAAAGTCCCTGGAAATAAGAGCAATATATGGTCTTTGAGCCATCTCATGATAATTATTTTTAATGGACATCATACAATTAATACCACTGTAAATTAAACACCATAAAGATCAGAGAGAACCAAAATATCCTTGCAAATAGCAAAGTCACATGTAAAAAAATTATTAAACACACACGCTTTGCAAATTATGACTACATAGACGAGAGGGCTTTTTGTAGTTTCTAAAAATACGGGAACAGGGTAAACAATCAGATAATCTCTCAGATCCACAAACTATTAGCTTGATTGCTTTGCTGAAAGACAAAGGGTAAACATAGTTTCACTGTTTACTCAATGTAATTTTCTAACATCCTATTTTTTCCTAAACATATAGGAAATACTAATTAAGGATTTTTGCTGCTTGTCACCACATTCAGTGTCCAAGTTTTTTTGAACAGATCACATTCCTCATTCAAATACTAGAAGAGGAAAGCACACATCAGCTTTTCTCCATCACATGACCAGAACTGATGCGGATGTGCCATATATTCCATCTGTGCAGCAGGAACAGGCACAATGCTTCATGAAGGACTGTTTACTACAGATACACGACAACATTTGCAAGGAAAAAAAATACTTATCCAATTCCTACAACCTGCTCCTACCCACAGAATTTTGTAGAGGTAACTTTTAAGTGGCTGCAGACCAGAAGAACTGCTCCAGCCATGCCAGTTTCTTTCCAGGAGCCAACTTTCCCAGACAGCAGCAAGGACCATCTGACTCCAGCAGAAGAGTTTCTGCCAGTCCACCTCTGGCAGACAAAGACAACAACTGCCTTGTAATCTTTTAATCTGCCTTGTTGTCATTCTTGTTCCTTCCTGCATTTTTCTTTGAGAATATTAAATTGCTTATTAATTTTTGTTCCTTATTAGATCCATTTGCTGTCTAAACCAGGTGATATTTCACTTTGTTAGCCTGCCCCAAAGATGTGTCATGTGTAAACAACCAACAAGTATCTCCTAGAGAGGGCTGGAAACCAGTGCAGAGCTCTGTAACCTTTTATAAAACAGTTCAAAGCTGGAGATTTATTTTTAAAAAATATTCATCATACAACAACATTCCAAGAACTTACTTCCTTTGAAGGAACATGAAGAACAGATGAATGGAGACACAAATCACAGGCTAATTATTAAAAATTGCCAGTAAAATTCTAACAGCCCCCAGCATCCCATACGTGTATTGCTACATTAGCCTGGTGAAGTAACCAACCCACAGAGATGTGTCAGCTGGGCATGCAGGAGCAAAGTGAAGTTAACTGGATCAGTCAGTCCTGCTACGGCTATTCAGAACCATTTCTCAGACATAACTCCACACAAATCACATGGGAGTTCAACTGTCTCAAGACATGTGAATAACTGCAGTTACACAAGGAAAAAACTTCACCCCATCTCTGTACTGCCAAAATTGCCTGGCAAAATTGTCAGACAAGCCTCCCCCCCTCTCCCCCCACCATTTTCTTCACAGCAAGCAAACAATCCTGGGAACAAAGCAGAAGCCCTCTAATTCACAGGAATTCCCGAGGCAGAACACAAGCTTTTTGCCAACTCTACCAATGTGTTCCCTACCTTTTCATCAGGGCATTGCTTCTACACTTTGCCTCTCTTGCTGTCAGCCAGGCTTTAACATAGACTTCTTGTTAAAGTTTCATTCCCTATAGAAACAGTAAAAATAAGAATCAAACAATGTACGCATTCGTTGAAACTTACTTTCTGCACATTTCACTGCACCAGTCACATGAAATGAACACTGAATTGCTGTAAGACTCCTTGCTAAGATAAGGTTACATATCACTTCACTAAAAAAGTAAATTAAACTTGACTTTAAAGCTAAGAAATAAAATATCAAGTTTTATGCTGCATGGATATTTTAAGAATGCAAACAACAGTTAATGCTTTAAACCAAAATAAATCAAAGATGAGCCAGCCACTTCAAATTACTTCCAACTCTTCCATTATTTTCTGACGATCAATACTTTCTGTGTCCATTCCTAGGTGTTAGCCAGCTATCAAAGTGCTCTCTCGGCCCAAGAAGCTTTCAAAGTCTACTTCAAACCATTTTTCTTTGCAAGATTCGGATATTTAAGCAGATCCTTCTTACTCCACAATCAGCAAAACACACATACTCTTCCATCTGGCCACCTTACCCCAATTCTTGCAGTGGGTGATACAGTCTTCTTGCCCCTTACTGCCACAATATATAATTTTTCTTCAGGTGTGGTGAACTCCAGCATAGCCACTTTTAAACACTGGTATCACCACACACAGTTTGTGTTTTACACTGAGGCACTTGCAAGCCCAGGAGCCTGTGCTACACCTGAGCATTTTGAAGCAGCAGTTTTGCACCACAGGACTGAGGATAGCACCTCATAGGAGACATTCTGAGACTCTGGGCTGCCAGAACAACTCATTAGCATCAACAAGGCTGTAGTCAAAAGTGAACTTTGTTTAAAGGAAGCTTCTGTTTCCCAAGACTTGGGAAACACTCTCAGAATATTACCGTGAGAAGACTGCAGCAAACAAAGTGTAACATAAGAGAGGCTGGGAAGAAACACATCTCAGAAGGGTTGATGCAAACCAGGAAAGATTTGCTTCCATTCCTGAAGCAGAAAAATCTGAGGAATTAGATTATCAGAATTATATTTTTGGGATCACAAAGTTCAAGGTTCTGTTCATAACACCAATGTACAAGACCACTTCTTCAAGATCACTCAGGAGCAACCAGCACTGTTAGTTCATTGCTCTGACAGCCCAGAGAGTGAATCCAGCCCTGGTGCAGGTGTCTCTAACCCACACAGCACCATGGACCTGCACCACTTACAGCCAGGTACTTTCCAGTACCTGACTTTGAACATTTTCACACAAGACTACAAAGAGAACGTGCAGCAGTATTACAACATAATTTTCTCCAACTACACAATCGTTAATAGCAAGTTTCCAGAAGTGCCAGAAATTATAAATTTTGGGATCACCTGCAGACCTCAAGCACAGCTGAAAAAAATCCAAGAATCAGGCAGCATTAATACATGATTAATTTCCCCATGGACAATTCAAAAAACTTCTTTTCAAGCCAGCTCTCTGGAAAACCAGTGAGAAGACTTAAATGAAAGAAAAAAACATAGATTTAGGCATCACAAGGAACACAGCCAGCATTGCTGCCAGTGTACTTGCAGCTCTATTTTGTATTACTTGCAGAACTTATTTATAACTAGTTTTTGGTCCTCTACGTATCAAGTAAAGGATCTACTCCAAGAAACAAGATGCAAAGGACTTACATTACAACCCAAATACAAACAGAACTTCTCATAGCATTTTCATTTTTAGTAGGACATCATCTGTACTTTTTCTTTCCATTTCCTACTACAGTTACATAAACAACAGCAACAGAGAAAACAGGGCAAAAGTGATCAATTGCATTATTTTTTAGACCCTACTGCACACATCTGCACTCAGTGATGTTAGACAACACAATAATTCACAGAAAGCCACCAGCCTCCACTAAGCTCCCTTTGACGCTTTATCAATTTTTATTAAGAGAGAAAAGAATCCACAAAAAAACCAGGAGAAAACCTAAGATTTTTCTGCCATGCATCATTGGACTGGAAATACTACCAAGTGTTTTGCAGGCCCATGCACAATCATCTCTACCAAGTCATGGTTTACATCTCTGATCCAAACAGCTGAGGAGATAATCAACAGAGCTCAGAAAACTTGGCAACAAAGGATGCCTAAGAGGTGCCGGGAAACAGAAAAGTGCTGGATAAAAGCACAGGGACAAAACAAAAGACCATGAATTTGGGAGAAGAAAATAGGAATGTAGCCAAGAACTGAGGGTCAAGCAGACTTGTTCAGCAATGCCAAGGAAGAAAGAAAGATTAGGCCTAAACTCAAAGGCTAATCTAGATTCAGCAGGATGACTACAGTAAAGAGAGCAGAGACTGGTCATCTACAGCACCAAAGCTTAGTGGAAGAAGCAGAGTAAGTGGCAGAGAGAAGGCAGGAAGGAATGGACTTTATCCTGAGGGAGAATCAGGCATATCCCACATCTACACATTTCTCCCTCACTCACCAAATGTTCTATTTGTTTGTTTTTCAGTGCTGTTTGTAGTCTCAATAAAATCAAAGCATTTACTAAGAGGGTCTAACAAGGCACAGGCTGCTTTGGTGATCATTCCAGTCGTGCCACAACAAAATGCCATGAAATTCAACCCTGCCTACAAAAATTCAGGAAAGTGATGTTCAAGTATACCACAAGATTAACGACAGAGATGAATCTCAACAGCACCAGTTTTAAAACTTCCACTTTTTTTTCTAGATCGCAGTATTTATGGCCAAAAGGCACCACCAAAGAATGGAAAGGATTTCTGAAATACAGCTGCGTTTGTAGGGAGGGATGCAGAAAACAAATTGTAGCAAATCGGGGGAGGAAAGCCAAAATAAGCACTATAAAATGTAAATATTACTTCCTCCAAAGCACAGTTCAGGAGGGCGGCTCATCCATGCTTTCTGTACAACTATTTACTATACGACAACTTTTTAAAAGGAGAAGTCCCCCAAACAGAATGTTCTATTTTTCTTGGCGCAGTAGATAAAGGCAAATGAAAATAGAAAATCTTCCAATATTGAGCTTCAAACCCAAAATCTGTCACTGAAAATGTCAAAGTGCATCAACCAAGAGTGACCTGCTTTCACCCTGCCACATTTGGGGACACATGCCAACCTCAGTTTTGTTTTGAAACCATTCTTTACCCAAACTAAGTTTTGAATTTCTGGTGTGATGGAAGGAAAGACAGGTAGGGATTGTCTCTAACACATTTTGCTACATTTAAAAACACACTTTGAGCTTAGAATGTTTTTAATGATTTCTTCCCTTTGGCCAGCAAAAACGTTCTGTAAGATGAAAAAACTGGACTCAACCACACTGCAAATTATAGGCAGGGACAGCCATGCACGGACTGCATCTGCAGGGCTGTAACTGCTGCCTGCACATCATCCATACCCCACTGGAAAGGTTAAATGGAGGGATAACACTCACTAACACCTCCCTCATCCAGCAAATCTCTACATCCAGTTACCAAAATGTTCAGCATCTATTCCACAGAAAAATAAGTGTGCAAGTACTGCTACCAGCTCAGCTACCATAATCAACTACCAGGCATTGCTGGGACAGTTTCCCAGCCAGCAAAGCAATAGAAAACAACATTAGGGTCTCCTCCCAAAAATCACCGTAAATTAGCTGAAGAGCAATGGTACACCAAGGTAACTACTGCTGATCCTGATCTTGGCGAGAATAATTCCTTAGGCTCACAAGTTTCTTCTGAAGCTCAAGACAAAACCAAAACTCAAAGAGTCCAGCCCACGAAGCCGTTCTCTGTGTTTGTATAAAGCCTGCGCAAAAGATGGGGGTTTTCTCTTGGGACTTTTTTATTTACATTTTATTTACATATCACAGTCTGAACTTATACATCACACTTACTGCCTGTTCACTTTCATTTCAGATGGCCAAATTGAAATAATTTTATTAATTACCATAATGATTTTCCTGACCCAGATTTTTAAAAGTCCAGATTTATAGTAAATATTAAACAGGGAGGATATAACTGGCTAACTTACTTCTAACACACTCCTTATTCTTCTCATCCTATTTTTAGGACATAGTTCCTCCTCCTTTCACTCCCCTTCCATTATTACTTATTTCAGCCTCTACAGTAACCATTATCTAATCCATTAGATATATATACATTTTTCATCTATATATTAGATAATGCAATATATCTTACATCTAATATATTGAAAAGGTAAAAATACACCATTTAAAATAGTTGGGCCAGCCAACACTTTCTGAAGTCTTTCATTTCCACTTCTCAATTTCCTCCTGGTACTGTTTCTGAGCTCTTTAGGGAACTACCGGTGACTAGTTCTGCATCACAGACTGCTACTGAAATGAGTGTTATAGATCAAACCTCTCAGCCACACTGCCCCCCACAGCCTTCCCTGCACCGTTTAATTTTGACTCTGGATTCTGTTGGAGCACTTAATAAGCAGCAGCAGCCTATTTCCAGAGCAGGCACAGACCAAACTTTCAGACTAGGCATAGACTAAACCTGAACGGAAGGACAGCAGAAAATATCCAAGGATTATTATGCCATATAGCAAAGAACCTCATTCATTTCAAGTAATTAACTGGTCAGTACCAGTGTTAGAAACAGCTGCTTTTTAACAAGAGTTGAACAGTGGTGATGCATTCACAGCTTACACATATTCATCCCCTACCTGTTGGCTATCCCTCAACTGAAACAGGGCATAGCTGGCTCTAGCTTCCACAGGATTTGCTGCTCTTAGTGTGGCAAAAAATTATATCATAATTTGTGTGTGCAGTAGCAAATATTATTTACATTCAGAATTGATATATAAGTGAAGAGACTAAGGGTCTTTTCTGTGCTCTTGTCACCATCCAGTGAAGCTACAGCAGAAGGACAAGGGACAAGTAATCTCAGCCCCCCAAACCACACCTGCACCCTTGCATGAGGGCAAGCTCAACCTAAACTTTCTTCAAAGGTCCTACATTTTTACAGGTTTGCTTTTGGAGGGGGATTGCAATGTGGGGACAGAACAGCTTGATTTGGATTTTGAGCTTTTTTTGTTTGGGTTTTTTATGAGTCAGCTTAACAAAAGTTTGAAATTTGAATATATACCAGAGAAGCCTGATTAAATTACTGTAACAAGCAAGACAAACATCCTGGAAATACACCAATCACCATAAATTGCATCATGCTTTGTTAAGGCACTTGTACAGAAATTATTTTGGTGTCTTTTTTTTTTTTTTTTNAAACTTCTAAAAAAAATACACATGTAGCTCTAAAACTAAGGCATCAAAACCTTCACTACTGGAACTCTCTGTCAGACAGCAACATAGTTGGAAATCACCAATGCCCCAAACATACATTTGAACAACATTACAAGGCTATGTTCACTTTTTATTATTTAATCCAACAGAAATTGGGCAACATTTGGCCTCCAAATTTCTGGTCATGCCAACACCATATTTAAAAACTCAGGTCAAAGTTGAGGAAAGGACAAAAAACGGAAAGAAGGCTTCCTGAAAGTCTTCATTTCAGGAGATATATTTAAGATTGAGAAAGCTTTTGACTAAGTACCTATTTTACTATTCCCATTCCACAACCTGCCTGTGCGTGGCCAGGAAGTACAAATGTTTCTGCAGCCACTGTTATAAAAAGCACTTCAGCCTACTATGACTTGCAAAACTAACTGCAACTCATCGGCTAGGGAGCATGATGGAAATAAAAAAGGATGTTGAATATTTAAGTGACGCTGCAAATTTCTTTTTCCCATATTAAAACCTCAAGGTTACCAAATCCCATTATCATTCAGCTTGGTCTAGGAATTGTCTTCCTCTCTGAAGAGTCACAAAACAGTTTTCTCCAGCTATCACACACTACAGCAGGAATTAACCTAGAAATTAGTAAACCCTCCATGCAAAATGCTGCAGATTAAAAGACAGACTGGCTTCTGGCAGTGGTGGTGCCCACAATTCTTCTTCAAGAGTCACACAGAAGAGTTGTATTAGTTACAACCTCATTCCCTTTAGAGACCAGCTGGCTTTACTCTCCACCTTTCTACTTTCCCTTTCAAGCACGTATTTTAAATAGAAGCAGGTTATTTACATTGTTTCTAAGGCTTGACCTGCATCAGCTCAGTTCACCTGAGCCCTATAGTGTGTGCCAGGCTATGTCAATATTTGTGCTTTTTCTAGCTAATAATTAACTCTGGCTATATTAACTACACAACTGCTAATATTGCCATTAATACATATAGTAATTCCATTAAGCACCATACTGATGTTACATCATATAAAAGAAGCTGCTCACCAGAAACACAAACCTGCAACCATACAGCTACAAAAAATATGAATACTCAGATGGTATAAAAGTCTCAAATACTGGGAAAACATTTTTAAGTCCCTGTTTAAAGAAAATAGTCCTGGTGCTTTTTGTCTTACTGCTTGCAGAAGCAGATCTTATATTTTGTGCTACTTTCTAATAAATTCACTTTTTAGAAGAGGCCATTGGGTAAAGCTTGTTCCAAAGACGCAGAAGCCACTCAAACCTGAGGAAAGTACTCATCCAGCTGGAGGCCAACATTTCCAGAAGTAAAACATCCACATCACAGAAGCCCTTAAGGCTCTAGAGAAGCTTAATATTTTTTGTTCTGTCTTAAGGTCTCCATGCAATTTTCCCCTTCTTCAAAAGCTAACCACAGAAACTCTAATGCTCTATTTTTGATAATTAAACTGTTTCAATGCCAAGTCACAATAGCCCCTAAAAAACAGTTTTACCAGAGTTCCACTTTAATGTTCATTTTAAATAAACTTACAGACTCCTCAATGCTCTAAAAGCAAGATGAAGTTTCACCCGTACTCTAAATACATAACTTTTTAAAAAAAAGATGAGAAAAGCAAGGGACTCTTACAAAGTAAGACTTGCATGCTAGACACACAAACCAGAAATAATCCATTTACTCCCCCTCGACCTTCCTTGGCTAGACTAACTCAATTAGGTTCCCTAAACCACCAGACACTTGCCAAGATTAAATATTTGTGTTTAATCTTTCAAAAAGTGAAATATTATGTACTGTAATGTAACACTTTTTCGGAAACCTCCAGTTGAGCAACAGTTCCAGAAAAAATTGTGAAATGAAGTAAAAAGCTGTCCAGAACACCACACTTCCACTCCGCTAATTCAAAAAAAAAGAAGTTTCAGAACCAGGCAGCAAGTCAAGACCTCCTTTTTAGCAAAGGAGAAGCGGCACATTTTTAAACGCAGCCTGTTTGAAATAACTTCAGCCTAACAACCATCATTGGGAAGTTATTGAATACCATCATCTCCCGGCCAGCAACTTGTGCTACACGCAGACCTCATGACAGAGCGACGATAAAAATGCCAGGGCTAATTTTTACCACCGTGTCCAGCGCGCCGCGTTAATCCAGGTATAGGGCAACCCAGGCTACCGAAGGGAAAGTCGGGACAGAAACACGCAGCGTGGGGCTGAGCACCACTGGGCGATTCCGGCTGACGCAGCGGTGCTGCGCGGAAAAACCGCACGTGGATTTGGGGGACACGCTCACACACGCGGATCGGGGGAACGCGCACACCCGCGGGCTTGGGGAACGCACAGACGCGGATCCAGGGAGGGCACACGCGGGGATTTGGGGAACGCACACACAGGCGCGGATTCGGGGACACGCACACGCCCCGGCCCGCCGGCGTGCAGCCCGCACAACATGGCAGGTCGGCGGCGAGCGCTCGGCCGGCCCCGCGCCCCGCGGCCCC
>VZRO01005934.1:2229524-2248297 GCA_013397915.1 Daphoenositta chrysoptera
CGCCGCTCCTGAGGGGGAGGCGGCCGTGCCCCGCCGCCCACCGGGTCCCTCCTGAGCGCTCCCCCTTGCACCGCGAGTCCGCCGCTCCCGCCTTCCCCCTCACGGAACGCGGCCCCTCCGCTCCCGCCTTCCCCCTCACGGAACGCGGCTCCGAGCCGTGAAGGGGGGAGCAGGGCGTCCTCAGTGAAAGCGCCTAAAACACAGTGCACGCACCATGGGCTCGACTCTGCTTCCCCCCCACCTCAGCCTTTTAATCCAGACAGCATCTTTAATTTAAACAGAAATTAATCTTCGGCCCAAATAGGCCGGGATTTGGCTCACCTGCGGCGCCCGTCGCCTGGACCCGGAGGAGGTGCCGGCTGTCTGGAAAACAAGGGATGAGAAAACCGAGGGATTTTCTGCAGGCTTGATGTAACCCGCAGCAGGCTGTTGCATCAAAGACTAGAAAAAGAACCCGAGACAAAAATAATCTTTTAAGAGCGTGCAGCTAAGATTAGTGCAGCGTGTCAAGATGTTGCTGAGCGCAACAGAACGAGTCCTCTTGCCTGTACCAACACAGAAATAAATACTACTTTCCTGGCACCTTGTCTACTGCAACCCTCAGTTTCCAAATTTTATACCAAAGTGCTGTTTAGGGATAGGCTCTAACTACACAATTTTGAGTTTGAATTCAGGTTTACCTCAGATCTGGATGTTTGGCTTGAGGGCTTAGATGTGGCTTGTTATAAAAGACATAAAATTCATATGAAGTTCTGAATTTGTAAATACTGTGAATTTATAAAAATTGAACTGTATATACTCAGATTATGTTCAAAGCTACTCTTGGTTTACCTGGTCCCTCTGAAAATCTGACTAAATAGAAGAATATAAAACCAAAAAAGTATAAAATAACACTGTTTGTCCCCACACGCCTTTATTAATTAGATTGCTTATAGCAGCAATGCTGCTCCTCGTGCCCCCCATGTAGGAAACGTGGTGGCTGACACAAACCGGTGTCTACCTGGGCAGGAGCACCCATGTGCAAGCCTGCACATGCAGGCACAGCTCTGCGCTGCCAGGGTTGATACTTGGGAGCTGAGTCTGTCTCGTTTTTTTTCTCAACAGGCAGCAAACCGAGTAAGGAATGTGTCAGGGACTACGAGAACATTGCTCATTCCTTGTGTTTCCACGTGAAATGCATTTCTAGCCACACCCATAAAGAACTTGTCTCTCCTGACAATACACAGTGGGGTAAGTGAGAGACCAAGAACCCAGAATCTCACTATTCACTACAGCAAGATGCTGTGTTTTGTAGCATGTCCTTAAATTATTTAGTGTGTTAGTAGAAACTTTTCTAAATCAATTTCTGATATATTTTAATCCTGGAAATGCTTTTCAAATAAATAGCAATAGTGAAGTCCATCTTCTGGCCAGTGTTAGTAAAATTTTTGATATGCAAACTGTTCTGTGCTCCGTGCCCTTGCTCATTTTTCATGTAGGCATAAATTTTAGGTTTCAGCGTTAACATCCAAGATTCATTGGTCTGTTCCTTCGTCTAAGAGTATTGTTACAGCTGCTTGTATACTGAGTAAAATCCCTGCACTGATGTATATGAATAGCTCACTTTGCAGGGCTTAAGTTCATAGCCATTAAAATATTCTAGACTATTTCTAAAGGAAACTCATTTTAGAGAAACAGAATTCTTAAACATTCTCTAGCAGTTTTCATACTTTTTAGCTCTTTTATAAGTAAAACTTTGTGTAGATGTCTTTGTTTTGCTGTTAATTTGCTTCCCTCCACCATTTCTGTCCTTCTAGGACTATCTGCATTTAATTACACATTGTGTCAATGTCAACAAATTGCGGTCAGGGACAGGGATCTCTCTCTTCAAGGCTTGATACAAACACCAAAGTAGTTTCTGCCCAATCCTGCCATCACAGCTAACAGGGCTTATCTCTGTCCTGTCTTTCTTGTTCCTACATCTCCCCCTCCTTCCCACCCTGTTCCATCAAGCCTCTGCTGCTTTCTCTGCCTGACCTACCTGCTGCTCATGCTCTTGGCTGTGGCACACTTTCTTCCCCACCAGCACATTTAATTGCAATGTTCCATTTCATTATTAGCTTGTCACCACCTTTATCAAGTCACCTTTCCTAACAAATCTCTCCGCGAAGCTTTCCTACATAGCTTGTCATGAATTTTCCACTTTAAGACTCTTCTAAAGCCACATGTGAAAGGGCCTATGAAAAATTGTGACTATAGTGCTGTATTTATTTGTGAATAAAGAGCAGCATCAGTGAATAGTGCTACTGTACAGGCAGAGACAGATTTACTGTGTGCCCAGCTCCTGCCAGGCTCATTGCACAGAGATGTGTCTATGTGTCAGTCAGACAAAGCCTTTCCCTTCCCAGGGATTTTTGGGATCTCTGAGCAAGGAGCTCTACTTGCACGTGAAGACCCGAGCCCAAGATCACTGAAATCTACTTATTAATTCCAGTTAGTGTTGGATCAGATTCTTATTGTGCATAGTAAGCTAATTACACAAGTTAACAACTGCATGTAGTGCAGGTGGGCAGGCACCAAGCACGCTTAATGTGGGATTCTGCTGCCTCTCAAGTGCAGGGTGGAGCCCTGGCAGCCAGATTTAGCCTCCCCCGGAGTGCAGCCAGAGAGACACGCAGGCTTTCTACGGACCAGCAACCACAGAACGATTTTTTTCCATGTTACAACCCCAAATTTCTAGCTTGTGGCACTGAAGTAATTTTCAAAGTCTGGTTTAGCTTATTTTAAGTGCATTTTACACATGGGTAAACTCAAGCAAGGCAGAGGACAAGTGGCAGATGGTCAGTGACAGAGCCAGGAATAGAATGGAGAACTTTGCTGTCCCAGGACATGATTTTAAGAGACTTTGTCCCGGGATTGTGAGCGTTGATGATTTATAATTCATGGGGCTTCAGCAGTGCTTTAAAAATAATAAAAAAAAAAGGCAGCTATCACTATTCCCAGTTTTTCCTGGCAGAGACTGGCTTCCATAGGCAAAACAATTTTAGTTCAGTTTCTTAAGTGTGCAATTTGGGACTTAATCTGTTCACTTTCTCACCAGTTTTATGCCTTTTGAACTCGCTTCTCTGTGCTGTGTGCACTGCTTATTTACCTCTATGAGGGGAAGGATGAGCCTCCAAGAGAACCCAACAATACCTTCCAAACAGACCTATCTGTAACCTTGGTAAAAATAACTATGAAGATAATGATAATGGATAATTATAAACTCCATAACTGGCAAAACAAGGCTCTGCATTTCAGAAGATGAATTGCCTTACCCTGTCCAGTAACCCACTTTACGGTGCAGTAATGGATCTGCATCCGGAGGGTTATGCAATGAAATGGAGCCTTTGGCAAGCTGGAATCACACTGGAAACGAAGTAGCATCTTCATGGGTTTTTTTCATATATGCATATTTGAAAATCTGGAACTTATCCCTTTTGACATAAAGAGACCGTCCCTGCTTGGAATGATTAAATTCTAGGACAGATTTTGAAATAAAGTATTTAAATATTATGGTGCAGCAGAACAACAGTGCAGTCACCCTTCCTTTTACTGATTCAAGTATAGTATTTCTGAAAAGCTTTTTGCACTCTGGGAAACTACTGACTATAAATTATAAAAGAGGAAACAGAATAGCATATATGTATTAAAAAAAAGATAAAAGATTTTTTAGACCTTTCTCTAGGTATAGTAATTAAAAGCAGCTAAAAATACGGGGAAATGAAGCAAATACATGCCCTGATCCAAAGGACACTGAACCCAGTAGAAGCACTGGAGTCATGCATGTCATGAATTACAATTCGCAAATGCAAATAAAGAATGTTACTATATATGTGTAAGGATAAAGTCTAATTGTCTAATTGCAGTATCTAGGCATTCCACTTGGATAAAATGAGCAGATTTTTTCTCCAGCAGGTAGAGTTTCTCAGCAAGCATTTTTGGCCAATATTTATGGGAGTTTCTGGTCCCAAAAGTACAGAAATGCTGGGAAACAAAAAGGAAAGAAAATGTACCCAAGGAGGAGATCCAACTGCTTCCAAGTCATTTCTATAAATAAAAATCTGATGCGAGCTCATTATTATTTCCCTTTCCAGTGCTGATTTGCTTCCTCAAGATTCCAGTGTGCATCTGAGGACTTAGGCTGCACGTCGTAAAGTTTCCCTCAGCAACTGCTAAAATTATTCACAAGCCACTGCAGCATGGCAGCAGCTATCAGCTTTGGAATGGTAAGAGACACAGGGGATGACTTTTGGTGTTAATCAGGGAGTAAACAGTGAAGTTGTGCTGGGCTGTGTTGCTGCGTGTTGGGGTGTCAAGCAATGATGCCATCCATACCTCTTCAGTCGCTAGCCGGCAGTCAGCGTGTGCAGCTGGAGCCCTTTTCTGGAATGGCTCTTCCCGTAGACACTGGAAGCTCCGAGACAAATATTCACAGCCCATTTTATGAGCATGGGACAGCAGAAGGGTTGCTTGAGGATGGCCCAAATCCTAATGCATCTACCGAAGCCAGCTTGCTGTCTGTGCCAGCACTAACCTGGTTTAAGTATTGCTGTCATCAGTAATGCCAGATAACAAAAGCTGCTTTTTGTGGAGTAATATCAGGAAGGAAATTGTGCATGCAGATTTGCCAGCAAAAAAGACAGTCTAGGGCTGTAAATGTACACAATGATACTGCTGGTTTGTTGCTATTTTCAGCAGCTCCTGTTCCCTCAGGGGTGAGAGAAGGACTTAACTGCTATCCCTGCTGTTCATGCATCAGCCTTAAAGTTTCCATGTGGATGCCTGCTCTTTGGCCCATCTGGGGGTGATTTCTGCAAATAGCAGTTTTCCTCTGAATCAGTATCCAATTCATCACCAGAGCCACACCACATGATACTGCGAGGCCGTAGGTATCTCTTCTCACATCAGATAGAAAACCACTTTCCTTCACTAGAGATCTCTAGTGAAGAGTTCCTTATTATTTGCAGTTTTATTCATCTTTGAATCATGCCCAGGCTTAGCAATTTTATTCCATATAGCTAAACCTTCCCCACAGTTTTGCCTGACTGAGATACTTCAGGCTCTAAACTCTTGTACAGTCCTGCTGTTTCAAGTTTTTGGATTTTGTTCTAGAGATTGCTTATATCATGGTGGGTGAAGTATATCTATCACTTAACCACTTCTCAGGAGTACTATTAGGCTTAATTAATGTTTGTAGAACACTACTGAGATTCTCAAGAGAAGCAGCTATAGAAATGCAAAGGATTATAATTAATTTAAAACTAATTTTTGAGTAAATGGCTAACAACACTTAAGCTGAGATTCTCCAAGTAGAACTCATTTTTTGATTCTTAGACAAAAACATTCTGAAGTCTGGGTTCCATTTACTACTACCACTGTATGATACATTTTGATTTTTATTATCCTTCAATATCCTTTGATATATCCAGGCACACAATACACCTTGTTTTAGTTCAGGAAATACTGCCCAACATATGTAAGTCAAGTTAAAATAAAACTAACAAAGTAACTAAATTAATAAACTTAAAGACAATCCCCAGCACCATTTGCCTTTAGTATAATAAGTGTTTGAACCATAAAGCCTGTAATTAATATTATGGAATAATTTCCATATTTATTTATAAGGCATCTCATTTACATAAATAGTCATTATCTGGAAATAAAAGCAGATCATTAAAATTCCGAAAACTGATTTGGATCAGTCAAGATGTACCAAAGAGATTTGCTAGACTCCTTTTGAAACTCTTCTGAGACAAAATCTCTTCTCCCAAACAAGCTTAAACAGAACTCTGCTGTGGAAATCCAAGCAGTGCTTCATGCACATGACATCATCAAACAGAACGGTTATTTTGTACGGTGAGAAAACATTGGGTCACTCTTCTCACTAACTGTCATGGAGAGTTTCCAAGGAAATGCATCTGACACATCTGCACTGAAAATCTGACCCAGATTGTAGCTGAAGTTCTCCTAACACAGATTTCTGCTTTTTTGGGAGTCTATAGCATGTCAAAATACTTTTCAAAATACTCATTTCTTTCAAAATACTTTTAATGCTTACAGTATCTTCAATGCTTTCAAAGTTTTGCACCTAGTCAGAGAACAGTTCATGCAGAAAAAAAGAGAAGAAACGGCACTCTTGTGTTTCTATTTGCAAGCTGGATTCATTGCTCCTCAGTTATTTGCTAGAAAGTCATAGGTATTTAAAATGATGTCCTGCTTGTCACAAAGAATGCATCTCTGGTCCTGCTGTCAGTGCTATTGCCTTTCAAGACCCAGAGTGCTCACTATTCGATTTTTTTCTACATAAAAATAATCTCACCAACTTTTTAAAAAGCTGCAACTGAAGAACATATTTTTAAAATTTTTCAATTGCCCTGGAAAGTCAGACCTGAGTCTGCCCTTTTTCAGTGTGAGATACATCTTTGAAGTATAGGTGTAAGCCCAGAGTAAGGCAATACACCGCGACCTACCCTATTTGGATGATTTCCTTACTAATTCCTAGAGAATGGAAGTTGGCTCAAGTACTGAGTCATGAGGATTTAATCTCAATACAGATATTTTTAGTATCTGTTATTTTATCTTGGGTACTTTTTAAATCTGTATCACTGCCCAACTCCTCTCCTAATTATCGGAAATTCCTTTCTTCTGTAACTGCTCTGGAATGTGCCCTTCTATTATTACAAATACTGGCTCTATTAGATTGAGTCCTAACTGCTCATCCATCGATTTGGTTAGGTAAGTGTGCCCTTGTTTAAAGCCTGAGCAACTGCTGAGAAACCAGCAAAACAGAGGAACAACATTAAATCTCACGGTGAGTCACTGGGAATATAGGTCAGCCCAGGCTCTGCCCTTTGCTGAGCTCTCTGAGGGTTGGCTCCAGGTTACCTGAAGAAGCCCCAACCTCAACAGACCCCCCCAAAATTGTGTTTGTGTTCCTTTGCCATACAGCACTGCCACTTCCAAGGGGGAGTTTACAGGAGATGAACACTTTCTTAGTAACTGATCCACAACCAAGAGCTGAGAAAGGATATAAGAGAAAACACAAACCAAATCACCTTGACAGTAAAATACAAAACCTGTTTGTTTAACCCAATTTGTGCCAAATAATATTATAGATCCACTCAATCTCAGCCACTTGAGGCTCAAAATCAATGTGCTAAGAGCAGAAGGGGGATAGTGATGTATCTGCTCTGATTCGTACCTGGGGGAGACCCTCTACTGCAACAGTCAGGGGCTCCACATAATAAGGTAGGCAGAGAGAAGTGTGAATTGATTATTAATTAAACTGCTTGATCACCTCCTTGGAAAATGTTGATGCACAGAAAGTAATTTACGTAACCAAATTTGAATTTGACTTACAACACAGTACAAAACTACCTTAATAAATGGCAATTAAAAAAAATCACAGTCTGACTCTTGATACAAAAAAAAAGAGTACTTCCAGTATAAATAATGAGATGGGAGGAAATGTCCTTGGCAAGTCAATTTGTTCCGTGCTGCTGATGGTTCCTGTTAGTGACAAGGATTTTTTTCAAGAAGAAAACAATGGAAAACAGATGCAAAAGCATTTACCAGAAGGCCAGGCAATGGCAGCTTTTCCAAAATGTCAAGTGTGCAGAGTAGAGTCAATTTAAAAGAGAATTAATTATTTAAACTGAATTAATGTGACTACAATGAAGCCCTGTTAAACCATCTCATCCATCCTGCTTCCAACTGTGCTACCCCTTACAGTCGAAGTCTAAATACTGTGACCTCAATTTTCAAACTCTTCAAATAAAAACTCTCTTACCCAGTCACAGTACCAATATGTTGCTTTTTTAATATATTTACTGCATCTCTTCCAGGAACTCACCCACAGAATTGTGCTCACCTTCTCCACATTCCCAATTCATACGAATTTGATCTCTGGATCCCCGTTTTCCCTCTTTTCCTCTTTCATCTTTGTACTTCTTATGGTGTTGTCCCAGATGCTTCAGGCAGTTTCCATCGCTGCATTCTTCAGATCATCCTTTGTCTGCAAGGCTGCCCTTTGCATAAAGTCCTCATATCTTAATTTCAACAACTTTTCTCTTTTGTTTCATGCATTGCCTTGTTGTTGTTTGCCTTTGGGGACAGGAAGGTGACTGAATTTTAGGCCTCCAGCTTTCGTATAGGAGCTCATTTTCTCAAAAGAATGTCCACACCTACTTCCCCTGGAACCAGCTGTCCCAAAGGGCTTCAGTTCCTCCTGGACCATGGGTCATGATGTTGCAATGCACAGAATATCACCCCTAGAAGGAGTACTCTGTGCCCACTGTTTGCATTTTCCAGGGTAACACGGATTTGCAATGCTATCGACAATTTAAAAGTGCAATAATGGTTACCTAGTGCTCTTTTTCCTGGATAGTGTTATATGAAATGTGGCAAACACCAATAGAGCCACTGTTCCTCTGAAACCTTCTGTTTCCCATGGGAATATCTATAACTATGTCTACCAGTGATAAGTCAAAGCTTTCACTTTTGGTTTCCAGTTTCAACATGGGCAAAGGAACCATTCCGAATCCATCATTTTCCGCTACCCTTAAAGCAAAACATCTGGGCTAGAATTTACATAAAGTAAATTCCTTTATTTCTTCTATTTCACAGAGGAAAAGAACTCCCATCTATTAAGTAATGAACTTAATTGCCCTGGGTCTTGACTGTATTGGGAATACATAATAATATAAATGCATCAGTGTAAAAATCAGTCTCATTAAACTATCTCAAAGCCCTAGAATAGATGGAGCTCTGTTTTAACACTTGCATATAGTCATTCATACTAAAGTTATAATTTACAGGAGGTCATAATGAATATAAACAGGAATTAAAACAGCTGAGGTGCAAGAATAAAGGATTAGTGGCAATGATATTTAAATCGACAATTAAAAACTCTTCTGGAGCATTTTCAAGGCCTTGGAGAAATACAGTTGGTTGGATATACGATTCTTTATTTCACGGTATACTAGAAACAATGTATAAAACATGAGCACACTGAGGCCAAACTAACATCTTCGCTGCAGAAATGTATTTCTTAAGTTATTTTATACACTGTCATTTTCTTGTTGTGTGAGTGGAACATCTAATGCACATATGGAAAATTTTGAGCAAGTTCTTGGAAACCGTAATATTTTCTTGATCATTCATAACCAAATACGTAAAGAACTCTTCAGGGTATCACTATTGCACAGCTTGTATGAGATCTCCATAGCTACCCTTGGCACAACAAGCACAAAACCCAAGTGCCTTTGCAGGGCTGATAAGCAGACAGGAAGCAAGTGAACATCTGCTACAGCTTTAGATGGTTTTGCCTTCAGCAACCGCTGAAAAACATCAGGCTCTGCATTCCACGTCCTGCTTGCTTGGCCTTTGACACCACCAGCTGTTGGACAGGAGATGTAAAATGTTATACCTACAGAAAGGGAGGTGCATTATTTTCTGAAGGACCATTGGGATACTTAATGGCATTTTTTTTCCATTCTCTGATGACTGGAAACACTGGATAGCAGAATCTGCATATGGAGTTACTTCCTGAAAGTCAACCACTTCCTATTTAACAATTATTTTTTCTAATGTTCTGTTTTCCTTTCCAAACCTGCTTTGTTTTGTTTTGTTTTGTTCTGTTTTAAACACCAAAAACAATTGCACCATATACTGAATAGTAATTATATTCATCATAATCATTGTAAGGAAGCCATGTGCTTCCCTGGATCAGGGCTGGGGCTTCCAGCCCGGGCAATCTGTCTTCTTGGACCATAACAGCATTTCTATAGCACGGACAGCCAAGGAACAGAGTTATACAAAATAAATATCAAACAATTTAGAGCAAACCCTTTCTTTGTTTAAAGAAAGAACTGTTGAACATGATGTTTTATAAAGGAGCTCAGCCAAATAGTGCAGATTCTGTGCTTGCGTGTGTGGAGAAAATCTCTGCTCCAGATAGTTCAGCAGTTCTCCACCACCACAGGATTTTCATTTGCATGGAAAACTACTAAGAGGGAACAACTGACAGCAGCATATTTTTAGGATATTGAGGCCCATGCATCTTTATGTACTTCCTCTGAGATTGTAATTTTGTCTAGGCGATTGCAACAGTTGTGATGAAATCGGATTTAGCCATGTATGGTAGATCCTATGGCTCTGACACAATGAGATGAAAAGGGGGTTCAGAGTAACAAGAAAGAGGAAGACACTATTCCAGAGTTATATAAGTGTAACTGAGAAGAGAATTTTGCCCAGAAATTCTATGTTCTGTGCTTTGGAGTTGTATACATTTTTTTATATGTTCTATTCTTAAACTGCAGATGGATGCTGTTTTGCCAGAAAATAAATGAAACACAAAGATGACTTCAAATATTTGGAGGAGTCATGTTGACACTCAAAATACAGAAGCATCAAGTAACTGTCCTAGTGAGATCATAAAAGCAGAGACACAGTGATCAAAGAATAAAATACAGGACTCTTACTCCATTCCTAATACAAGCTATTTCTCTTTTTACGACCAGGAGCCTACCTGGCACAGAGATGTTCCCATAGTCTACAAATACAGTAGCTGAGTACCTGAGGTGACTACTTTGCCAGTATTTATTTAGTTAAATATAGGAATAGTCACAGAGACAGTGGATTTAACCCTTGAGACTGACAAATGACTGACTCAGGTTATTATTGTATAATGGAATCATAGAACCCCAGAATAGTTTGGGTTGGAAGGGACTTTAAAGATCATCCAGATCCAACCCCCTGCCATGGGCAGAGACACTTCCCACCAGATCCCATTGCTCCAAGACCCCTCCAGCCTGGCCTTGGACACTGCCATGAATCCAGGGGCAGCCACAGCTTCTCTGGGCACCCTGTGCCAGGGCCCCAGTCCCCTCGCAGGGAAGAATTCCTTCCCAATATCCCATTTAGCCCTGCCCTTTGTCAGTGGGAAGCCATTCCCCCTTGTCTTGTCCCTCCAGGCCCTTGTACAAAGTCCTTCTCCAACTTCAGGCCCTGGAAGGGGCTCTAAGGTCTCCCCGGAGCCCTCTCTTCTCCAGACTGAACATCCCCCACTCTCCCAGCCTGGCTCCAGAGCAGAGGGGCTCTGGCCCCAGGAGCATCTCTGTGGCCTCCTTGGACTTGCTCCAGCAGCTCCAAATCCCTCTGATGTTGTTCCCCAGGGCTGGAGGCAACTCTGCAGGTGGGGTCTCACCTGAGTGGGGCAGAGGGCAGAATCTCCCCCTCACCTGCTGCCCTTGCTGTGGGATGAACCAAGGATATGGTGCCTTTCTGGGCTGCTCTCTACGCTATTGCTTTCTGCATTTCACGGGGAACTGAATTTTTAAAACTATATTAATATTAGAATAATTAAATATCTGTCTTGAACTGTGTGCACATTGCTTTTAACCAGCTTGGAAGCAGGCCAAAACTTGAAGCAATTTTCAGAAGAATTGTAGAATCAATACATCAATTCCCATTAATTTGGTGTCAGAGGAAACAAATGTGTACCTGTCTGAAATGTGTGCATTCCCTGAAGAGAAGTACTAAAATAGGCATCTTCTGTGTCCCTGCCTTCCCTGTGTCCTCCAAACATCAGAAACCAGGGTCAGAATGAGGGAAACCCAGACTGACTCCAAAATACAATGAAACCACTTTTATAAACCCAGTATCCTGGACAAGTTATGCACAAACTCTGCCAAATCCAAGCCATCCCAAACTCTACCCCATCCACTGCACTGAGTTCCTTGTTTCTCCCCTGATGCTCCAGTCCCTCCCAAATACATCTCCATTCCAGGGCTGAGAACACCTAGGCAAGCTGAGGTGAAACTCCATTCAGTCTGTCACAGCCACAAGCTGTAATTCTGCACAGCAGTGAGACAATATTAGTGACTAATCCCAATTGAGAGCACGTCTTAAACCAGCCAAAGTTCTGGATCAATCCAAGCTCCGTAAAAGATGCTGTGCTGCAAGCATCTTGCATATCTTGCTCACTGCACAGCTGGCTGCTGAGCAAATTCTTGTCTCAGGAGGTTTGCTCAAGCACATGAAACATATTTTTAGCATCCCAAAGGTGTAAATACTCCCAGAGCTGAGAGTGCAAACCTGGCTGACAGCAGGTTTCCAGAGGAAGGAGCAGGAAAGAGGCAATGGGTGATGAGATTACCCCTCACAGAAGGAGACTTCTGCTTGTAATATCAACACATCTTTTCAGTCTCTCATTGTGACTGTTTGTGCTTTCATCAGATTTTCCATTTGCTCCTTCAGCTACGGGACCAGATGGCTCCCACACATTATGCTCTAAATCATGGCAAGGCTCGAGGTGTTTGTTGTGTGTCACAGCAAACACAGGCGCCGGACCAGGTTAAACTCCCTCACAGCCAGCATATGGTGCACCCTGCCCAGGGGTGGGACTGCAGCAGGTACCTGCAGATACACACTGTGGAAGATCCGAGTATCCTTTTCTTCCTGCGGGTAGTCAGGAAAATGACTGCCATACCTTGAGCACAGATAGCAGGGAAGAGAGGCAGTGCAGTAACACATGGCAGAGGACAGATGCTCGGCACTTCCCGTGATGCGCAATGCCTGATGGCAAGGAGTCCTGGTGGGCCAAGGACAGGAGGCTCTTGTTCCCCCTCTGATTTCCCCTTGCAGTTTGTGATTAAACTGGTGCTGACACCTTGCCCAGTGCCTATTTGCACAGCCAATAGCCCTAGGCAGGACTTCTGGCCATGAAGCACCTACTGGAAAAGGAGACAATCTCTTTGTTGGAGAGCATCTCTGCCTCTGGCATTTGTTAAATAGAAAACAAAACTGATTTTCTCCTCACTTGCCTTGCATAGATCTGGAGTTGATTCAAGCTGTGGCAGCCCTGTGTAATGAGAGTGAACAGGAGGGGTGTTTGCAAATGCAGCAGCCCCTGTTTGGGAGGGCAAGGCTGGGAGGATTACACAGAATGTGATTTGTGCTTCAGTGCTAAGACCATAAAAATCACCCTGCAGTTGTCCCTCACTGAAATACTGCATTTCTGAGCACTGAAAACCACTGGAATAATGAAAGATGCTTTTTCAATACCTAGGAGATATCTGGGGCTCAGTGCAAGTAACAAATCCAGAGGCAGATGAGGGATGTCCTGGATAGCACAATTGATACGGTGTGTGCGCTCCAGGTCACGCCATGGAGGAGCAGCCGAGCAGCTGGAGACTGTCCAATGGCCACACTCCGCCCCAAGTATTTTCTGAGATGAGAAAATCACCCTTTGGCTGTTTTTCAGCTTGCTTTTCTTGGTATGTCTTTACATGCCCTCCGTGTTGGGAGCGACAGAGCACCTCGTGAGCGTGTGCTGTGCTGGCCTTTGCTGACAGGCTCTGGCAAGCAGCGGGACACCCATCAGGGACGGGGACAGTGACCAGGGGTGTCACAGCTGCAGCCTGTGCAGAGCAGCTCTGATGAAGGTTAACGCGTGTTGCCACCACCTTTGAGGTCAGCATTGGCGTCGCATTAGCAGTCCTATAAATAGATGCCCAAGGTTGACTGAAAAGAGGATTTGGCTCGGCTGGATCTTGTTTAGCATTCCCAAGAGAGGACGGCAGATTCTTTTCCCTTTTTCTGTTCCAGCCTGTAACCTTGAGTTGGTCTCTGTGGGAAACATTAGTGGCATTTGCCAAAAGCGCTGCCGCTGTGAGCAGGATGTCCTGCTGTGTCACACAAACCACACACACACATCTCTTCAACCTGCAAACCCAGACCTAATTCCACTAAAGCCTCAAACTAATTCCTCCCTGGCAAAACTAGGGAAAAACCCAAACAAACCTTGAGCCTAATTGCTTGAAAACAGTAGGACACCTAGTGGATTTATAGGGAATATCTTTGGGATTATCAGCAACATTTTTGTCATTTTCTTGGCAAAACCAACTGTGAATATATTTATAGAGGGATCACTGACGTACCAGGGTTTCTATTTAATAAATTAATCTTGTAATAGCTGTTACAGCCTCCAGTTTGCCTGAAGAAGTTATTGCAACCTATAGAAAACCCAAAGAGCATTGTTTGAATGACTTGAAAAAAAATTTCGGAAAACTGGATGGTTCCCAAGGTCTGGGAACAGGAGAAAGGGTATTCTGCCAGATCAAAGCCATCCCAGTTGTTCCATCTGACAGCTCTCTAATGATCTTAATGAGCAAAGTTTTACAGTGTCAGCCTGGCTCCCAGCACCACCGAGCATCTCCACAACAACATGGCCATGCTGAGCACAGCCAGCCGGCCCCGCCGGTCGTTTCAGCAGAGAATGACTTGGCCACAGAACCCAAACTGCTTCTTCATTCCCCAGGGCCGATCTTTTGAATCCAAATTAGAAGATGATGGGCCATGTGATAATGCCTGCACTGATGTCGCTGCATTTGCTTGGTACCAGCTCCAACATCAAGCAAATTTTGACTCTAGATAGGAAATAAACCTCTCTGGCAGGGTGTGTAAGAGGAAGAAGATTTTGAGTGATGATTCTATGAAATTATATCTTGGCCAGCAATGATCCTGGGGCTGCCAGGGTTATCTTGCTAGTGTGCCTCTGGAGGCAGCAGACACAGACAAAGACTTAAGTGTTGAGTCCAAAATGGATTCAGGAAACTGATGACTTCATTTTGACAGTCATCACAAGGAACACCAAGTCATTGAGTCTTGCACTCAATTCCTGTTCCCAAAACACACTGAAAACTTTCCTTCCTTTCTGCTTACAATAATATTGTCCTAGTGAAAAATGTCTCCAGAAGATGATTAATTTTTCTGTTCCCTTCCCACTATTTCTGCAGTGCTGCAGGGATCCCTAAAGAACAGCAAAACCAGAATGAGATTTGATTCTGGATAAAAAATCTGTTCAGATGAAGGTCTTTTTTTATTCCAACTTCAAACTTAAGAAAGGAAAGGGTAATTTAGAAATTAATTTTGATTTGGCCTATTTCTTCTTATACCTTTTCTTCTTAGAGCTGTAGAAATCAGAAAGGACATAGCAGGTGATGGAATGCAAATGAGTTATCAACAGAAAAATTCCTATTGACTCCATGTATTTTCATTATTCCTACCTGTGGCATAGAATTACCTGAAAAATAGAATCCTTGTACATTGAAGACCCTTTAAATTGGTCCAAGGTTTTAAAAAATAGGGATTTTTTTTAAATTTCAGTGGATGGATTTTATATTTGAAGGGTTTTTTTTCTGACATGTCAAACTGGGGATAGTGCGTGCTAAGAGTATGCTTTTCTCTAATTTAGCAGCTGTATTGGAAAGCTTGAATTATCTCTGCATAATTGCAATGATTCATGGATTGTTAGGAAATTGCAAAGTATTGATTAAATTTTCCCCTTAGGAAATATTTCTCCTCTGATAAAACAGAGTTCTGGGGCTTTGCTTTTGTCCTTTCTGCTTTCTGCCTCGGGGAAGCCAGGGGCTGCTTTTATTCGGGAAATGGGAATTTGGGTCAATAGCCCTTCAAGGACAATTTTGAATTATTGTGATTTCCAATTCCAAATCTTCTCTGAGCATTGCAAAGAGATGGACTTGGCAAAGCGTGAACAGGGATTTCAGAGCCAGAAAAGCTGGGACCAGCAGCAAATACTGGGCATCCCTGTTTCACATTCTGCCATTTCCATGTCAAATACCACCAGTGTGCTCTGCAAAGACACCTTGACCTTGTGGGAATGCCACAACCATCAAAGATGGTGGTAAATTTTCCACTTTATTACGCCAGGATTACTCTTGGGAATTTCAGGAGTTGGTGGGAAGAGGGAAGTGGAGAGTGAAGTGAGAACTGGGTGCAGGGAGAGCTTGATGCACAGTGCCTGGGGCTGGGCAGCCGAGAGCTGGGAGCGCTGACACACATTTGCACCTTAATGGTGCTGGGCCCTTTTTGGCAGCTGCTCTGTGAATTTCCAGAACAGACCCATAAATACACAGTTACGAGTGTGACCTCTGCTTCTTTTCTTCGCTAAATTGAACATCCAAGGCCCAGCAGAGTATCATTCCTTGTCTCTGCTCCAGTTGCTTGGGACGTGCTGCCTCTGCAAATGGTGCTGCCTAAGTTAGGAATTATGAGAGTGCGCTAATTCAAGGTTTGCCATGAATTTAGTGTTCCCGCAGGGATGACACTAATGGCAATTAATGCAGCAGAAATGCCAGTGCTGAGTGACTGTTCTCACATTAAAAGCTGTCACTTGGAGAGCACACGGTCTCTGTTATTCGAGGCCTGACCTCTGCTTTCTGGCCGTGTTTCCTGTGCAGGGCAGGTGTCCCAGACCGTCCCATCACTGCAGTGACTCGCTCCGGGAGGGGACACAGAGAAAGATCAGAGCAGCCCAAAGCAGCCTGTGCTGACAGTGACATTTCCTGAGGGTTTGGATATTTTAATTTGGGGCTTGAACAGCAACAAAATTAACCCAGGACTGAACAGGATATAAGACTTTAATTTCTGGAGCTTCTTGCTAGTTCAACGCTCTCCTCATGTCCTGCTCTGTTGATTCCTGTTGAGACACAGAGCTCCTTTGGCTGTTTCAATTTTCGCCATGAAGAATCTGATTTTAAATGATCAATTGTATTTAAACAGGCTTAGTTAGAAGTAGTCCCTTCTGCTGCTCAACTCCATGGCAATCTGCACAAATTTTCATGTTTTGGTAAAAATCATTGGTAAAAATGCCTCTGCTTTATAATGGCTGAAGTTTAAGAAGTGAAAGTGGTGCAGCAACGTGGGGACTGTGATTTTTACCTCAGCCAGAAGAGCCACTGTCCTCACCCTGTGCCCTAAAGTCTTGTGTAGGGTAAGCCAGTTCCAGATGAGGAACATCTGCAATTAGGTGCAAGAGGAAGTAAAGCTTGCGTACATGAAAAATGTAAATGAAGGGTGTTTCTAGGCTCACGAACAAAATCCAAAGTGTGAAAAGGAGAACAGGTCTTACAGGAGGATAACTAAAAATACTTCATCTGTGTTCTTTTAAGACGTTTTAGCACTAATAGCTATTCTGGAGGATGAAACCAGTTCTGAGAAACATCAAGTGAAAATTAATAGCTTTTTAACAACAAAGTTCAATGGACAAGTGCAAATAGGGTATGAGATGGAAACCTGAGCTCCTGAATTATAAATATACCCAGCCTCTACACAGACAAGTGTCTGCTATCCATTTGATGTACTAGTTAATGCCAGAGGATTGCTAAAGGTGGCAGGAGCAGGATGAGCATTTTCAGGCTCAAGATTTTGTGTGTTCTGGCTTTGTCTGGAGAGAAAAAGGATGAATCCAAAGACAACACAGATTCCTACAGACCTCCTGCTGCTACACTACCCCCTATAAGGAGCTGGAGATGCAGGGCACATTAGAGGCTGGCAGCAGGACATGGGTGAGCCCAGATCCCGATGCTCCCAATGCTCCAATCTCACCCAATGCTTCTGGAGAGCCTCTGCTGGCAGCACCATACTCCTGTGGTGGGACACACTGCGCTCACACATCAGATGTCCTTGTTATTAATGTTTTGTTTTCCTCAGTCAGAAGCTCTGAGGCAGTGTGAACTATTTATTTTTAAACGCAGAGGATCACGTTCTGGCTCGTTACGGTTCCAGCAGACGGTAACTGATGCACAGCACTGCTGCCGATGCCTGGGGGTTGCTTTCCACACACAGGAATGATGACACAGCCACTGACTGCAGTGATGGCAAACACGCTGCTGCTGAGGGCAGGCTGGTGGGAAAAGAGCAGTTTTAAGAGATTCAGTTTAATCATCTGGACACAACTGCTATTTTTATACTCTGTTGTTTAGATCTCAAGCCTGCACCAGGAGAAGCTGACGACAAAGTTGGTGTCTCCCATGGCACGGGGGCAGACAAGAGGAACTGGACAATCTTTTGGAAAGAGAGAAGAGGGGTGGGCAAGGATGCCAGTGGGAAAAGGGCCTGTGCTCATGGCCTCTGCACCTCATGAGCTGAAAGGGCTTGTTGGGATCTCTGATGCCTCCACCACAAGCTCCATTGGTTTCACATGCCCCTCTCAGCTCAGTTCACAGGAGGGATCTGTGAGCCCTTGGGGGGCTTCCCACCAACCCACCCCATGCTCTCCTGTTCCTGTGGGTGGCTTTGGGGTGAGGCCAGTGCCTGCCCATGGAGGCAGGAGAAGGGCACCCACACCATGCCGAGGGTTAAGATTGGTGGGCACCAGCCAAGAGGTGAGGTGGGGTTATCACAGTGTTTGAAGAGGCCCAGGGAGCTCGTAGTGTGCCCATCCATTGCTTGGGAATGGAGGCTTGGGGAGCTGGGATGGAGCATGCCCGGGTATTGTTTGGGTACAGGAGAGCGCAGAACTCAGTGTGTCCATCCACCCTTTGGGCACAGGGATTCGGGCAGCTCAGAGAATGCCCGGGGATGGTCTGGACACACAGAGCCGAAAAGAAAAACAACGTATAAAGGGAAGAAAAGATTCAGGTTCCACCGAGATTTGAACTCGGATCGCTGGATTCAGAGTCCAGAGTGCTAACCATTACACCATGGAACCGCTCTGCCACCTCCCCCTCCCGGCCGCCCCTAGTCCATTCCCCCGCTCTCCCGCCTCAGCGCGGCCGCTCCCCTCAGGGGGGAGCCGGGGGTGTCGGTGCTCGGGAGGCCCCGAGGCCCGGGCGGGACCCCGCTCGCTTTGACCCCGGTGAGGGCGCTGCCCCGGCGCTGCCCCGGGCGCGGTCGTGCGGCGGCGCCGCTGCCCCGGAAGCGCCTGTGGGCGGGCGGGCGGAGCGCGA
>VZRO01005934.1:2248369-2296455 GCA_013397915.1 Daphoenositta chrysoptera
ACGCGGGGCCCGGCGGGCGGGGGGAGCGCTCCGGGCATCGCCGGGCCCCGCTCGGGTGTCCCTCCCTCACCCCACAGTGTCAGCCTTGGGCAGGGTTCGGCAGCGCGGATTTGGTGTCAGGGCAGGTCCGAGGCTGCCCCGAGCACAGGCTGAGGCGGCGGCCGGTCTGCGGGGTGGCGAGCAAAGATCTCCAGGAAGGATGCCCAGGGCTGATAAGAACTCGTCAAGATTGATAACAACCCTCTCCAGCTGTTAAATAGAGCTATAGAGTGGGTGAGATATGCTCAGCATTGGTAGATGATGCACTAATTTAATAAAGTACGACTGTGTTCAGAGTCCTTGGCGAGGAGTGGCATGTCCCTGCTGTTCCACACCCAGAGATCATTAAATCCTCATAGAATCATGGAATGGTTTGGGTGGGAAGGGGCCTTAAAGATCATCGCATTCCACCCCCTGCCGTGGGCAGGGACACCTTCCACTAGGCCAGGCTGCTCCAAGCCCCATCCAGCCTGGCCTTGATCTGTTCTGGCTCCCACAGGGGAGGGCAGGAATACCTTGTTTTTCAGGGCTGATGCCTCTCCAATCTGCAGTACAGCAGCAAGTTGAGTTAAAACGTTCCAGGTTGTCGTTAAATACTCAATTTTCACTCCCTGCAGAGTTAAATGCCAGCCTGCTGGACAGGTTCATGTAGCCCGCTGTGAAACGTGTACAGAAGTGCTGATGTTTTGAAAGTTCACTATCCAGTTTTTAAATCGCACTGAAAAAGCAAGCAAAGTAGTGTGAAAAAGTAGTTGTTTATTGTGATGTGGTACTGTAAATTTGAATTTAGGATTTAGAGCATTGCTTGTTATGTTGTAAGGGTGAGAGACCCTGTGCTTGTCATCTTGAAGGTAAAGGAAAACACTGATGTTTTTTCCTGTACCCTTAAGTTCCTGTAATAACTTTGAGGAATTACATTATTTTTATTGCTGGCTGTTTTATCCAGTTCCATGTGAAAAGTGGCATTATTTCTACCTATAAATCAGTCATCCGTATTGCTATGGAAATCAAATCAGGAAGTCCCAGAATGGGCTCTTTTCTCAGCTTGCAGCACTGGCAAGGACCTTGCTGACCACTGATTAATGGCATTAGGCAATGTTATTGTAGGTGCTTGTGTACAGGTTATCAAAGCCATTGAATTACCCTTGTTCATGCAGTTCTGTCAGCGGGCTTGTAATTAATGTTTTAGCTGTGAAGGTCTGGGAATATCAGTGATATGGAGTTTGTTGCGAGAGGTCCTATCTTTCATTAGACCTGCTTCCTTTTATAGTTGGGAAAAAATAAAGTTGGGATCCAGTTCTAGGGAGAAGTGCAGAGCTGGTTTAATTGATTGCCTTTGCTAAAGCTTTTTCTGTTTAGCCTGGTTTATGGAAACTGTTGGGAGTTCAGGGAAAGCTGTGAAAATGCTGTTGTGAAGATGAGTGATTTGGGTTTTGCCAGGTTAAAGTGGACTGCAGGAAGTTGATGCAATGTCGCTTAACTGGGGTAAATGTGGCAGCTGAAATAACATAAAAATGCAGAGTAGTACAAATTGTGGAAACTTTTGTAACTTCCCAGAGATGATGGTGGTTCTAAACAAGCTGTCACCACTCTGGAATGATCTGGAAATTATGGCAAGTAGGTCTCTGAACCGAATGTCTCCTTGCCAGGCACTGGCTAAAAAGGCAAGGGGTAGGTAACCTTTTGGAAAAGGAAATGGGAACTCGGGGGCAACATTAAATCAGTGCTTGAATTTGAGACATGAGCATGTTGGGAACTGAGGGGAAATGTAAGCATGACAGACATATCCATTTTGAAAGGGAATTAAAAAGATGGAGAAGGGCATCAAAATAATCAGAAAAGAGACCTAATGGATTCATAGCCCTTATACTGAATTGATGTACAACTTGATCAAAATTTAAACAGTGAGTGATAATGGCAAGTAGGGAAGGTATCTCCTGTTTGTCATAATTTCTGTGGATATCTGTAATGCTTCTTTTATTGGGCAGCCAGTGAAAGCAAAAGGACAAAGTCCCTCAGGTGTGTATGCAAATTTTGGAGTGGTGCATTGCCATGCATATTATAAATGGGTTTGAAAGCCTGCACAAATTCATAGAAGCAAAAAAATCTTGTTTGGGGCATGTCAGTGTGATGTTTACAATGGCAAGTCTGAAGGCATTGCTTATTTGAAGATGCAGGGGCTGGCTAGGACAGAGCTTGGCCTGTTTGTTATACACATCATGGGTTTGGACACCAGTTGTTTGGAGTCAGACTCTGGGTGTTGGTCTGTCAGGACACTTTATCCAGCAGGACACTTCTGGGTTTATGAAGGGACGTGGTGGGTTGGTGGGACTGAGTTCAGAGTTTGACCTGGTTAAAACAATCGTGTGATGTTCACTGGTCTGGCTGTCTTTTACTGCTCCTGGGTTGAACTGCCACGTTTCTGTTTGTGAGACCTCTGGTTTTGTCCTGTCAGCCCCTGACAGCAGCTGTGTTGAAATCTGGCTGACTCTGCTGCTGGGTGTAAGCTGAGCCCACCTGTGCTGCTGTACAATGAAATCCAGGGACCTGTTACAAAATACCCTTCTCCTGACTGTTGCAGCACCTCAGCATGTAGGAAAGGCTAAGCCTGGCTTGGAAAAAGCCAGTTTCTGTTAAATTGTTCTTGTCCAGATTCCAGTCTTTGTATTCTTCCATACTTTTGGGGTCTGGCTGAGAGCAGTGCCTGGTGTTCCCAGAATGGCCCCTGAGGAAACACAAGGCCTATGAAGTCCAGTTTGTAGAAGTCCTGCTCTAATTTTAATAGGAGGAAAATATAATGGTGATATAAGTATATTACTTTATTACTTAAATTAAGCCTGGTTTTAGTACAGGAGCCTTCTGCTCTTTTTGATCAATGTGCTTGCAGTAGATGAGCAGTTATCAAAGGAACCCTCACTTGTAGAAGATGTTTTCTATGGACCAAGCTCAGGAAGAATATGTCTGCACCTTGAGCATCAGGAGCTCTGGATCTGGGGGCAGACTCACGTCACAGACCTGACTTGTGGTGACATTCAGCTTATTGTTAGGAAAAACTCCAGTTTCAGCTCTCTGCTTCTTTGCATCATATTCATTTCTCCAACTTATCCCTCTGACATTGAGGAAATGTTCTGAAACTGAACCAGCTTGCTGGTTTGGGGTTTAGAAGACACATTTTTACTTGTGTGTTTAGATGAATGTGTGGTTGCATGACATCTCTTGGTTTGACAGTGGTAGAAGCCCTTGGTTTTCATTGCCTCAGATGTGGAGGCACTTTGGTGCTGCAGCAAACCCGCTGGTGCAGCCATTTACTGCAGAGGTGTTGGGAGGTGTTACTGATTGTCTGGACAGGCAACCCTGCCCCGGAGGGCCTTTGGAGTGCCAGTTCTCTTTGTGACAGAAAATGGGTGAATGAAACAGGCCACAGCTGAGGAGGGAGGTTAACACAAGTCATGACCATGTTGGGTTTATGACCAGCTACCTACAAGGTGTAGGATCAAGTAATTTTTTTCGCATGCCCTTCAAATTCCAGCTTAATTGGGCAGAGACAGGTGTTCATTAACAGGTTCTTCTGGGGGTCATGAAGACATGTCCAAGCTTTTTATTGGTATGTCTCTTAACAGCAGAGTTCAGAGCAGAGACAAGTTTCAGACATTGTGATTTCCTTGTGCTGGTGTACTTGTCCTAAATCATGCAATATGTGACTTGTGCAATAACTTTTACCATAGACAACACAAGCTAGTGCTGCTGAACTCTTCTTTTCAACCTGATTGGGTTGCCAATAACATATTTAATGAGATAATTAAAATATTTTCTGAAAATTTAAACTAAGAGGTTTTACAGAAATAAAAATTGTGTGAGTGAGCTGGAATGTTGGTGAAAAATTAATAGCCCTTTCTTGACATAGTTCTCTAAATTGCTTCTCATGCATCTTAGGAAATTGAATTCTTATTTTGGTCTTCTACAGAAATAAAACTGGAATTAGAGAGGGAAACTTATACAGTACTGTGGACTTCATACTCTCTTTAAATTTTTTTTTTCTCTCCACCAGATGCTTGTATGCTTGTCTTAAATGTTTGGGGTAGTAAATGCTGTAGAAAGTCAAATGCATCGATTTAAAGCATGTGGTTGCAAGTATTGAACTGTCCCACCACTAAATCAGTCACTTGGGGCTGGGAGATTATTTCCATGACTTTCAGGTGTGCCAGTACAATTTTCCTTGGTTGTTCAGTTTCCTAAGGTCCTGCTCCTGTGAGGGAGGTGCTCCTCCAAAGCTGGTTATTGATGGATTTCAGGTCTGAATCTTGTGTCTGAAATTGCTAAAATGTTTCCTCCAGACCTTCCTCCTTCCAGTGCTGATGTAGAAAAGGAATTTATGGATGATGCAAGTTGGGTGGAACAGGGAAGTGGGAGCGTGGCACTGGAAGAGCTGTGTGCTGATGAGGACTGTGGTCCTCCAGATGAGGTGGGATTTGGGATGTAAGGGTTTATCCCTGGGGACTTGGACTCTGGTAGAGTAAAATGACTGGCAGACTGAGCCATCAAGGTGAAATGGTCAGGAGAAATAATTCCAGCTCCAGCTGTGCCTAGTAGAGATGGAAATACTAACATTCTTGTCTGCATCACAGGGGGATCTCGCTTAGAATGATGTGTGCAGTTCTCACTGTGCTGAAAAGAAATTGAAAAACTTGTAGGGAAGGTGTTTGGGGAAATGAACAATGTGTTTATACGGAACCATTTGAAGTTGGCGTATTTAGCAAATACAGCAAAGCCCAGAGAAGATGTGGTTGCTTTCTGTAAATACCCCAGTGTAAACATCACTGGGAGAAGACACTAATAAGCTAATGGAGGATGCTGGCACATGGACACCACCATCAGCTGACCACTAATCCCTTCTGAAAATCAGAAGGCAATTTCTAACTATTAGGAGTGAGTTTCTGGAAGAAAAGCCCAGTGAAAGGGACAATGTGCAGGAACAATTAGCTTTATCATGGCCTAGATAACGTCATTTCCCTCCTAGAAACTGTTTGCCTGGGATATTTAGTATGGGACTCGGCCATCCAGGGTCATTCCTACTGCAGTTCTATGCTAAGAATGTAACACTGTGTAGTATAAAATATCAAAATGTGGTGGCTTGATAAGGAAAGCAAAACTGAAATTAATAACACAATCTGAGTGGCTGTTAAAGCTGTTTCAGTTCCTAATTGTATGTAAAGAGTGATACTTGCCCAGATTGGCAGAAGTGCAGAAGGTGTGTAAGGAGTCTTAGGCGCCTGCTGACATTCCAAGCTGTTCTCGTGTCAGTGTTCAAGAGGAGCTGCAGTGGCCCAATTAAGTAGAGGAAATAGCTGACTTCAAGGAGGAAGGTATTATTTTGCCCTTATAATTGGGACACATTAATCTGGTGCTGGAAACCATTCAGAACATAAGCAGTGTGGGATTCAGACAAGGTAAGGAAAAAAGCCTGGCAGAGGAATTAAAGGGATCCCTCTCTTGACTTAAAGGTGGGCTTTGCACTGAACTACAAAAATAGGTTTGAGGCAATACTTAACACGTATGTGATGCATCCTGTTGGGAAAAGAAAATGGTGAATGTGGATTGCTTTTCTTGCTTAGAGAAGCTTCTGGCCCCTGCCAGAGTTAGTGCTGGGTGGTAGCAGGACTGAACTGTGCAAAGGGAGCGTTCAGCTTTTCCCTCCTAGAAACTTGTTGCGTGTCCCAGTGAATACAAACATGATGTCATCTAAACCCATGGGCTAAACCTGCCAAAACAGTGTTGAAGAAGTGACTTGCCAGTGGCAGAGGAAAGCTGTGGCCGCTTGCCAGGGGTGGTGATGCAATTGGTGCCCTGTCCCCTGCGCTGGCTTTACCATGATGTAGCATCTCTGTGCCAGCAGAGCTGTTCAGCAGTGACCTGGCACGTAGGAGAGCAGACTCCTGTTTGCAGTCAGCACGGGGCCTTGCCACCCACCTGCACTTGTGATCTTCCTACACAGAAGAGGTTAACAGAGGGTGCTTTCTGCAACTCGTGTGCTTGGCCGGCTGCGTGCTGAGTCAGCTGGCACGGGCAGCTGGGAAGATGTTTATTTTGATGAAGTATTCTGCACAAGGCCGTGTTTGAAGCCAACGTTTGCTGCAATTTTCATTTATGGAGGGAGTTTAAAAGGTGCTGCTCTGCCCTTCCAGTCAGAGCAAAGTTCCATCTGCCAGAATTGCTCTGCATTATTTAAGCAGAAGCTGCAGAGGGCTGCAGCAGCAGATGGGAGTGTTTCTGCTGCTAGACTGAGCTCCACGGGGGGTTTGTGTCATTGAGTGTGTTTGGTGCACTCATTGCTTTGTTGTACCACACAGAATCTTTAATGCTGTGTTTTGGTGTCTTAACTGTTAATGATGTGTGTTACAGAGCAAGTAATTGTTTTTCTCTAAATAAACAAAGACACAATGTTTTTTGTTGCCTGAGTGTGCACGTTTTTGCTTGGACTGGTGTTGATTCCCTGCTGAACTTTATTACTGGCCTTGCTTCTCAAAGATTTTATCTTGTTTTTCTTCCCTTTCCTTCATTACTGGTTTGGAACCTTATCATCGTTAAGGCCATAGGGTCACCCCACCGGGCTCCTGTTCGTGTGAGTCAGGTTGTGAACACATTTCACCCACTGTTCTGCCTTATTGGTACTGAGTTTTAAGTAACACTTAAACTTGCACCTTTCAACTCAGCATTACAGGTTATTGAAGGGAATCCTCGTGATGCTGTTTTCCCTGCAGGAATTAGACTTCGAACCCTCTGTCACTCTCTTGTCAAGCATTGCTGAATCCTTACAATTAGTTTGCTTGGCACTGGTGCTGGGATGAGTCAAGCTGAGCCAGGGAATGGTGGATCCAATTCTGAGGCCCAGTGATCCCCTGGCAGCATTTTTGAGCAGTTTGAAACTCTGGCCTGATGTGTCCAGGAGCCACAGCAGCAGCAGGGGACTGTGGAAGGGCAGAGAGCTGTGGCTCAGCAAACATTTCAAATTAGCTGGTGGGGTGATGGTGGTCTTGGGGGTTCTTTGGTTTGGTTCTCTTTTCATTCACAAATTTCTCTGCCCCAGTGGGGAACCTCTCTTCTGCAAAAGCACGAGGAGTGTAAAGTGAAAGCAAAGTCTGCTGCTTGCCCTGTCTTTTGGACTTCTTCAGCAAAGCAGTTTTCAGTTATGTGGTTGTAGGGATTTTATTTTGGTTTTTAGTTCTAGTATTGTTTAAAGAAATACAAGTGGTCACGAATGTTTGCAGTGACAGCCATGTATATTCTTCCTAAAAGAGGAATGTTTTTCCATGCTGGGCTAAGGAGAGTGAAATATAACCACTAAAAGTCAAGTCTAACATCAGTTCAAAATGCTGATTAATGTGGCAGCTCTGGTTTTCCAGAAATATTGAGACTTGGACAGCAAATGCATGACAGGGATGGTGGTGTTGCCATTCTTTTCCTTCATTCTTTGAAAGAAATATTTCTTGCATCTGATTTTCAATGTGTCATCTGCCTCTGGAGTCTGATTCTGATATGATTTTTGTCTTGTAGTTGTTCTTATTGGAGACTCTGGAGTAGGGAAGAGCAACCTTCTGTCTCGATTCACTCGCAATGAGTTTAACTTGGAAAGCAAAAGCACCATTGGAGTGGAGTTTGCAACGAGGAGCATCCAGGTCGATGGGAAGACAATAAAGGCTCAGATCTGGGACACAGCAGGGCAGGAGCGATACCGAGCCATAACCTCGGCGTAAGTGGAGCCTGGGTGGCTGAGGAGAACCTTTGGCTGAGGAGGGCAGTTTTGGGCCCTTCAATTCCTCACCAACTGCAAACAGGGGTGTTTGTGTTTTGTCAGGTAATAGCCACAATAATGTGGTGGTGGGAAGGTTAAATATTATTCAGCCCAGAAACTTGATCTGGTGTGTTCCTGCACAGACTGATTTACTTTGCGGTGCTCTCATGGCACGTAACTGGGGGCATTTCAAGTTTAGAATGCAAGAACTTTGAGAGACTCATTTCCATGGAAGTGAATGATAAAGGAATATCACTGTTCCTGGTCGTTTTATCAGTGGTAACCTAAGAGGAGAAACATTCCTGTAGCAGCCAGCAAGACTGCTCACTTGTGTGCTTGTGTAGTTCTTAAAAACCAGCACAGCAAAAGCTGGATTTCAGTAGAGCTGGAGGGAGTTGTGGGGTGGGAGAACACAGCCTATTTCCTTTTGAATGCATTACTGTGGCTCTCACTCGAAAGGAGACCAGCTGTGGCCTCTTGTAAAGGGAGTAGATCACGTTGACATTTTTATGACCCAGTGAGTCACTCCACAGTCTCCTTATCGCTCTGGGCCCTGCCCGTGCTGCACCCACAGTGAGGGGTGGGGGAGAATTTTCAGGAGTGGGTCAGAGGTGGAAGGTGACTGTAGCACAGACTCCTGCAGCCTCACCGTGTCTGGCTGGCTGTCCCCTGTCCCCAGGTACTACCGTGGAGCCGTGGGGGCGCTGCTGGTGTACGACATCGCCAAGCACCTCACGTACGAGAATGTGGAGCGGTGGCTGAAGGAGCTGCGGGACCACGCCGACAGCAACATCGTCATCATGCTCGTGGGAAACAAGAGCGACCTGCGCCACCTCAGAGCCGTCCCCACGGACGAGGCCAGAGCTTTTGCAGGTTGGGGAACTCAGAGGAATTTCCTGCTGCTGTCTGGGGATTTGCCTACCTGGCTTGGAGAGGGTGTGGGTAGGACGAAAAAGCCTGCTGCTGGTCATGTCCCTCAGTGTCACATGTCACGTTCAGTCAGAAAGGAGACCTTGTAGAACGTGCAAGCACCAGCCAGAGGCACCTGAACATTTTAAACCAGATTTATTCTCTTGCCTGGGCACTGTTTGTCTTGCAGAAACTGCCTATGGCTTTAGGTTTGAGTTTCTTGTGTGGTGGTTGCTTTGCCTTCTGTGTCCCAACTAATCTGCAGCCCTACACAGGTGCCTGTGGCTGAACACTCATTAAACTGGCTTTCTGACTTTTGTTATGTAATTAAGATCTGTGAACAGTAGTTCTGGTTTCTGTAAGCCTTGTTTTAGGCCCAGTTTCTTTCATCCAGGGGCGCGGCTGGGTTCCTCACATTAAAGTTGGCGGTAGCTCCACTGGCAGAGTTTATGGCCAGTGAGGATTGCTGCCTGCTGTTGGAGGACTGTCACTCCCCCTGCTGCTCTATCCCCGTTAAATAAGCTGCTGTGATATATTAGCAGGTGGGAGGTGGAGAAAGTTTCTCACACAGTTCTTGAAACTGCAACAGATTATCCCTTTCAGAGATGCAGGAACCTGTGCTGTAAAATAACGCAGCACTGGGCTGATCCCTGTGCTTGGAAGTGGGTGTAAATTTGAATGTTGGTGTTGGGTGGCATCACTTTCAGATCACTTAAGGGGGAAAACCCCACAACTTGTTTTGCTTTCTCATGATACCTGCATGTCTCATCAGGAACACTACAAATATTATCTGGTACAGAAGCTTTTCCAGATGGGAAACAGATACGTGCTGTACCTCTCTAATTATAGTATTTCTGTCCACACAGAGAAGAATGGTTTGTCATTTATTGAGACGTCTGCTTTAGACTCTACAAATGTGGAAGCAGCTTTCCAGACTATTCTGACAGGTGAGTCATCCAAGGCTTTGTGCTTCAAGGGGGAAGGGCAGAAGGCTGCTCAGATATGATGCAAATAGGCATTTCTTTGCCTATAAAGCATTTAAAATGTTGCTATTTAATCATTCTTCATTAGCCATAAGATTTGGAGTCCAGTTTCAAAGTGTCACAGTTGAAAGGCCAGCCTTGAACTGGGGAATGAATCCTTGTTCACTTTGATCTGCCCCAGGATTGTACTCAGCCTGGTTTGTGTTTCAGTTTCCGTCTCCCATTACAGGGAGTGCCCAGGGGAGGGAATTGTCTCATGCTGGCATCAAGTGAGAGCTGCCATTGTTTATCAGAGAAGAAGTCAGTCCAGTTTGTTTCCATCTTTAATGGTGACCATAGCAGTTGCCAAGGAAAAAGGGATGAAAGAGCAGAGTTCCTTCCTTTGAGACACAGTGACTCCTGAGCTGCAGGAGTTGCTGTTGATGCATTTAGTAGTCCTGCCTGGACTTTTGGCCTGTGTGACATGTGACAGCAGTCAGTGCTGCATTTTTTATGCTCTGTGGAGAAAGTACTTCCTTTTTGTTTAAAGCCTTGTTTAGGTAGGCAAAACTTGTTAAGTCTGAGACATTCCACTACAACAATTTGGGGAACCTTAACTATGACTTATAAAGGTGGAGTCGGAGTTCACAAATTGGTGTGGAAATCACTTGCTGTCACGAGGCTGCTGCATTTCTGTGCACCCTGTCAGCTGTAGACATGGCACAGTGGGACATTGTGGCCTCTGGTTTTGGTGCTTTCATCATTCCCAGCTTTGGGAAATGCTCTAATCTGAGTTTTCAAAACATCTGAGACACTCCTCTGTTTGCTGTGTCTGTGTTCTAGGTATGCCAGGCAGTCTCTTGTTTTCTCCAACTGCCTCCAACATGTTTTCCAGTTGCAGATTTAATGTCCCTCCTTCCCAGTGTAGCATGTGCCAGGCTACATGATGTGCTTGGTATGAGCAGTCGCCCCATTTCTGAACTCTCTCTCTGTAAATCAGATCTTGTTGCTGTGACATTGACAGCGAGTTAGTTCTGAATTTTGTTTTCCTCTTTGCTACCTAATTGACACATTCTTTTAAAGACACACCAAAAAGGTCCTGGTAGCCACAGTGGAACATGCAGGTGAGGATAGAACTAAGAGGTTATTTACTGTAGTAAAAGTATAAATCCTGTAGCAGTTCTTCAGTTGTTTGAAATGCTTTATGGACAGCCTGGTACTGGTGAGAGGTGTTAGGCTGCTGGGGTATTAGCTGCCTGTGTCCATCTGTTTCTTGTTTCATCCTTAGTTGTAAGAGGCCTCTGACAGTTATGACTCTATTGTGTTCTTGGTGTGGGTTCCTAAGCAGTACTGCTCCTGTGCAGATACCCGCTAAGAGTGTATTTGTGTTAGATGAAAAGGAACTTTTTTCCTCTTTAATTGAACGATGTGGTTCCCTTTTAACTTCAGTGCAGTCATTGAGTTGTAATTCCAACATTGCACAAATTTGTTTCAAAAAGAAAGAAATTCTGTTAGCTTACACATTTGTTCCCTACATGACAAACTGCCAGTGCCATCAGAGGGTGGTGGATGACTAAGGAGTGGCTGAATGCAGAGGTGTTGCTGCTAAATTTCCCGTTTTCTTTACATACCTAAAGGCAGTCTTGTCAAAATGCACATGAGTTTGGGCATGGATTTTTCAAGAGAAAGACCTTGTTCACTTGTAAGTGTTAAAACCTGAGACTTCTTCCTTTAGCCCTTCTCTGAGGAACACCTCGGCTTTGAGGTCAGATTTGGCCAGATGTGCTGTGTGTTGTAGAGAACAAGCAGCCTTGCTGCTCCCACTCGCTGTTGCAAGGGGCTCGGGGCTCTCAGATGCAGATTAGTTAATTCACTTTCGTACACCAGCACTAATAAAACAACATCAAATACATCAGGCAGTGTTTATTCCCTCCCGAGGGAATGTCAGGCTGTCACAGCCACTATAGACTGGTCACCTCACAACCCCCATGTCCTGCTGGCCCATTGTGTTCTCTTAAGTGACACTGGAGAGGTGGGAAGTTCCCTGTGTGCCCTGGGCTTCCTCAGAGCCATGAGACACTCAAAGGCTGCACTGCTGTTGCCATGGGAAGCGCTTCACCTCTTGGGCACGGGATGGGCTTTCTTTATCTCTCCTCACATGCTTCCAACAGTTTGGATTCTAATCCATGGAGGTTTGATTTTTTTTTTCTGGTTGAATGTCTGTAAGCAGAGCTGTCTGTAATGGGTGAACAAGCCCAGTAAGACTTGCTCTTGGTGGGTTCTGACAGAATCTCGAGGGTGTTGCTTTTCCATGGATGTCAGTGTTGCCTGCATGTTGCTGTGACAGTGTTTAGGGTGAAGAGCTCTTGGATCTGTGGACAGGATCCTTGTGATACTTTTTCAGGAGGGGTCAGTTCAACTGTGCTGGAAGAAACACTTGTGCTTAGTGGGCATGTGCCCTCTCCAGACAGGAGCTCCTGTTTGGGGAGATAAAGGTGCAGTAAACAGTGCCTGAGCAGCAGGTCGGCTCCATCTGGGCTGTGACTGGCACGCTAAGGAGGGCTGTTCTGGAGCTCACTTTTTTCTCTTAATGACTTGCTTTGGAGGAAGGAGGGGAGCAGTCATCTGAGGAATGTGGTTTTTGGAGTCACCCTGCGGAATCCTGGCTGGTGTGTGCTTGGCAAGGCTGCCTCCAAGCTCAGGGCCTGTGGGTGGAATGCTGGCTGTCCCTGGGAGCAGGAAGCTGGGGAAGCCAGCAGGCGTTGCCAGCGGCTGCGAGCAGAGCTGGCTGACAGAAGGGGCAGGATGAGCTGCTGCACCAGCCCTGCTGGTATTTGCAGTGCTGGGAACTGCACCACAGACACCCCAGGCTGCTCCAGAGCCTTTCCCCCAGCTGCTGGGATCTCTCCTGAACAGGGTGTCATGACCAAGGTCTGTAGCAACCCTCCTTTCTTTCCAGCCTTCCTGAAGCTGGTCTGGTTGGGACAGTGTTGGAAATTTGTGAAGGCGCTTCCCTTGGAGGTGCAGCAGGGTCCCTGTTAAGCTTATCCACACCTGGGTTCTCAGAGTGAGCACTTTGAATAGATGGCTTTGGCCATGGGAAATGCCAATCCAGTGTAGTTAGCACAGCCTAAGTGAGTGTGTGATCTGTTGCTACAGGTGGAATAAGGGATAAAAGCTCTTCTTTCTTCTCCCATATTATAGAGGACTTTAGAGGGGGTGTATCATACATACGGTGGGCTTCCTGTCCTGCTGTGGATTCCAGATGAGATTTTCAGGACCTTTCCCATCTGTGACTTAGAGTAATGGTCCCTATCCAAATTCTTCTGTTCCAAGATGTCTAGACTGCCAGGGCTGATTGTTGTGCACACAAAGCTGCTTTGTATCATCTGGCAAATAAGAGAGACTGGTATTATGATCCCAGCCACCCTGAGCATTCACAGCAGGATAAAGCATCCTTAAAGTAAACTGGAGTCTGCCTCCATTCCCTGCCTGGCTCTGTACTGTCTCTGTTCCCACACCACATTCTGCTGTGGTTTCATCTCTAAGGAATCCCATCACCAAGGAAACAACATCAGAGAATTAACATCAAAAAATCGAGGGATTTCCTCTTTTGTTGTCTCTGTACACCTGAAAATGAATGGAACCCCAGTGCAGGCTGAGCAGCCAAGGCCTGGCCCAGCTCCTCCTGGGCAGCAGAGTCACTTTTTCCCAGCTCTCACAGTGCAAGGCCTGTCTCTCACAGTTCCCCATTATGCAGTGATGCATTCTGCTGAATGTGCCCTTAATAAGATCTCATTCAGCTCCGGAGCAGAGCCCAAAGTGCTGTGTCTTCATTAAAAAGGGCACATCTTCATTAGCCTAGCATTCTCTGGGCACACCAGTTCCACTGCAGGCTTGGCTGCTGGGCATTTTGCCCCAGTGAGAGCAGGTTTAGGCTGTTCCCCCTCCCCTGCCACAGCAGCACAGCCCTGTGTGCTGAGTGTGGCTCACCAGGGAAGGGCAGGTTTTAGCGTTTAGGCTGTGGCTGCACCGAGCTTTGCTCTGCAGAGGAGGGAGAAGCAGCAGGGAGCAGCAAACTTGGGACTGCTGACAGTGGATTCACTTGCAGGGCTGCTGGGGAGGCCGTGGAAGTGGGGATCAGGGGAAGATGTTCCCAGAGTCAGAAGGGGTAGAATCATTATCAGCAAGGGAATTGGTGCTGTTAAGATTATTTTTAAGGCTTTGGGGCTGTTTGCTGAGGATCTTTGCTGTCAGATGAGGCTGTTACACAGAGGGCACCCTGTGTGAGTCCTGGCTGATGGGGTGGAGGAAGTGTGTGATATGTCACGGACTTGCATGAACTTGTTCAGGAAATTCTCTGGGAAACTGAGAATCGCTGCTGCTGAAGGTGCTACCGGAGAATTCCCAGCGACAAAGGTGGCCAGAGCCTTTTCCTGTTGATGGGAACAGGCATTGTTCTGCACTGGGAGTGAACTGGCTGTCAGCCCTGAGCACAGAGCTTGTCCTGAAGGTACAGAGCAGATCTCTCCAGCTCTGCTCCTCCCACCCCACTCAGAGGCTCTGCTGAGCACTGCCACGGGACCAAGCTGATCCCTGTCTGCACATTCCCACACCGGGCTGCAGGTGGCTTTAAAGGTCTGGTTTCACGGGTTTCACTTAACCTGTGAGGTTGTTTATGTGTAAGATGGTTGGAATGAAGAGCAAGCTCGAGAAAGCGTGAAATCAGAAAATCCTTTTACCTGTTCAGCTCATTTGGTTGCCTCAATGACTTGATCTGTACCTGACTGCGTATGAAAAACCCATTTTAATGTACAGTTTGTCCCTGAGTCTGAGCTGGGGCTTTTTCTAAAACTGAGCTTTAGCAAGTTTTTATTTTTTTCATGGTTTTCAAATTTAAATTTACAAGTGAGTTCCCCATGTTCTATTTTTGGTGTCCTGTATTTCCTTTCTGGGGGTGAAGTGCTACACATGTTCTACTCTGTGCAGCTGAAGTGCTGCTGTAGCTGCTCTGAGTTTATGTGCAGAACCATCAGCCATGACAAGCCCCAGGAACAGGGCAAGGCTCTCGGTGCAGGTGTTTATCCCATGCTCTCTGATTCCTCTTTGTTTGGAATCTCTTCATCTGGAGCCCATATTTCTCACAGAGCACATTTTGTAAAGGATTTCTGTGCTGCTGAAGGGGCTGAGTGTCCCCTTGTGGGCCCAAATCAACCTTTTCTGAAGATTTAACACTGCTTGGATGATAGACATGATGGGTGTGCTCAGCAAGAAGAAATTGCCCTTGCGGTCCTCTCAGGGAGAGAAATCTGGAATGGTTCCCATTTAATCCTGGCGTTGTTTGTGGATACATCAGCAAACATGTGACCACTGTCCTTGGAGCCTTAAGAACCTTCAGAAGGAAGGGATGGGCACATAGTTTCTCATTCATAGCATGGAGATTTGTGAATTCTGTCCATTTACTGGCTCTTATCTCAAGGGAAGTAAAACAGTTGTTAAAAAAAGTAATTTCTGTTGCAAAATGTATTTTATTTTCTGTATCTAGAAAGCACTACAATTGAACTTTGTGTGGAAGCTTCATTGCATTATGTATGTCATTCCAAAGCTATGCCTGGTTTCTCCCAGGTTTAACTCTTCGATGGCATTTTGCTGGTGTGCACATACTGATCAGCTCTTTCTCCTCCTCCAGAGATCTATCGGATTGTTTCCCAGAAGCAGATGTCTGACAGACGTGAGAATGACATGTCCCCAAGCAACAACGTGGTTCCCATCCACGTCCCTCCAACCACTGAAAACAAACCAAAGATGCAGTGCTGTCAGAATATATAAATTGTCCATTCTTTCCTAAAAGGCTGTGTATATTCCCCAGGTCCAAGATTTAAATATATTTGTAATTCTCGTGGTTACATTCTTGTGTTTAGTTACTGCTTATTCCTTCTCCATTCATTTCTCCATGTCTTAAACACTTTGATTTCAGTGTTTATCAGTCTCTTACTTGGATGTGGCTGCAGTATTTTCCCAACACCGACCTGTCGGTTTGGGCTCAGTAAATTGTTTGGAACTCAACTGATCCCTTCCCAACAATGATGCCCACTAGTCAGAGCATTGACACCTTTGGAGAGCACTAGAAGATGTTATCCTGCGCCTCACAAAGCAATTATTGTCAGGTTAACGAGGAAAATCTCTCTGGGCAGGATAATCTTTCCTTGTCTTAAGGTGTTGCATTCTGCATCTAAAGCTCAGCAAAGCTCAGAAGTGCAATTTTATTGTAAGTTAAATGTTTTTGGCTACATCTTCAGATTGTCAAGTGAAGTTTTATAGGATATTATGGGGGAGAAAAGAGAATTTCTTGCAAACAAGCAGCAGTGTACCTGTGAGTGAGGTGGTGTGGTTTGGCACCTGCTGCAGAGGAGGTTGATGTGAGGCAGAGCTGCTGGGACCCCACGGAGGTGCCCCTTGTGAAGGAAGTGAATGCAAGAGCCATGTCCCTGAGGAAGGGTCACTCCAGCTCTGGAACTTGCAGCATCTTTGTGCTGCCCGAGGCTTGGCCTCCACAGTGCTGGTGGTATCAGGATTTGAGGATGCCTTTTTTTCTTTCATGGGACACAGACTTGAAGGGTGTTTTCACACATTACATATCACATCTATTAATGCATGCCACATATATTAATATATTCAAGTGCTTGAGTTGATGAATGAATAATTTCCACTACCTGGCCTTAGTTTTCAGTTCTGGTTGATCCAGTATTTTTAAATTATTCCAGTGGTTTGCTGTATGTTCTTCAACAAAACCCTCTGGAGTAGTTTTCTTACTGGATGTTCCTCCTGTGGTCTGCTGCTCTGTACCAATCCAGTCCAATCTGCTTGTTCAGGGATACATGAACTGTGCCTTCTGTCACTGCACGTCACTTGCTCTGTGCTGTTCCTAAACACGCTTGACACTGGCACTGGGCCACAGCCACTGCATTCCCACAGGATTCAAAGGAACTCTCTGTTGTGTAAATGCTTGCAGTTATTTATACAATTACAGTGAAGTAATTGATTGTAGAGGACGTTTCTCAAACTCTGATATGACCCACTTGGAACATCCAGATGTGGTTGGCACTTCCAGCTGTGTTCCGTTCCCAACCTTTCTGTCTCGCGGTGCTCATGATGTGTGAGGCACACGGAAGGCATTGCTGTAGTCGGTCACTTCTTTTTTTTTACTCCATTTCTCCTCCTGGTATTAGTTCTGAAGATGCTATTTTGATCTGTTTGTAAATTACTTTGTATTTTATGCATGTACTGTACTTTGATTTATTATTTTTTTAGATTGATTTAAAATATATTCATCCATGATTCTAATAAAGAATTACAGGGGACGACTCACTGTGGTGTTTTGGGTGCACTTTTTGGGAGAACTGGGATTTGACTTGAAGGTTTTTACCTATGAGCTTCTTGCAACAGGCAGAGAGAAGGCACTGAAGTGGAAGTGCCCCTGCAAAAGGAACTGAAAGGGTTGTGTAGCACAGTTGTCTTCCCGGAGAGCAGCTCTGAGCTTCCTGGGTCTGCTGCAGTTTATATCCAGGGCACTTTGGCAGCTTCAGGAAACTTTGAAGCTTAGAAAATTCTGTGGGTTCATTCCACTCAAATGTCTGAATAACTTTTACAAAGCTGTTTTTTTCCCCATGTTGCCACCAGGAAGAAAATCCAGTGGGAGACAAACTCCTGCCTTCTGCAGCAAATGATGGAAGCTTTGGATCCTTCTGCAGTGTCCTGATGAAGAGGTACCCGTGAGCACCAGCGGGGCAGCTCTGGTGGCCCTGGGGATGGGTCTGAGGGTGAGGCGTGAGCTCAGGCCCTCGCTCACTGCAGGAGATGCTCTTGCAGCACATTCTCTGCCCAGACTGGAGCAGATTCTGGAATTAATCAATTTCCTGTGGCAGCTAAGTTCTAAATTTGTCAGCTGAAAATGCAGGATGAGTTTCACTCAGTTTCATTTTCTCATTCCTATAAGCAGGTGATTTGACTCCGCCTGTCACATCAGTCTGGATTTTGTGTGGTTTTAGGCAAAACTCTTCCTCCTGCAGCAGATGGAATTGCAGTGCAGATGGTGGGAGCACAAACCACGGAGGGAGGCTGAGGACTTCTAAAGCAAAATCCAGTGGGGTCCATACAGAGCAAGAATTTCTCACCTGGGAAATCCTTTGCCTCCTGTTCTGGGGTCTGTGCTGTGTTTTCCTAAGGACTGCAGGGCCCTGGCAGTGGATCCTGGCCTGGGCTGGGTGACACTCCTGGGACAGGAAGGTGCTTCCCAAGGTGTTTTGGGAGAGACAATGAAGTTGTTATTCCATCTGAATGCTTTCCAACGGAGGATTGTCCTGTTCAGCTGCTGATTAATCATTCTGTTCCATAACTGGCACTACTTGGGTACTGAAGTGTCTCCTCTCTGCTAATGGGAGACAACTGATGGTAACAGACACTGCTTTGGGCCCTGGAAGGAGCTTTCTGAGATTCTGGAAATTCCATAAAATGCTTCAAAATGGGCTTTGCTTGCCAAAAGCTTTTGCTGTCATTTACATATTTGAAAGCCCCAACTTTTAACAATTACTCAGTGAGCATCAGTGGTTCCTGTCTTTGATGGGAGTTGAGCTTCTGACTGCAGAAAGGACATGGAATTGTTCTGATTTAAAGACATTTTTATTAAGCTGGAATTACTTATTCTATCAGTTCAGACCTGATGAATTTCTAGCCTTAAATAGCTTATTGAGTGTGGCTTGTCAAATAAGAAGATTACACGCTGGGCTTTAGTTAAGATTTTTAGAAATATGAAGCACAAATATTGAAAAGCTTCAGCATGTAGCAGAAGCTGCGTTGCCTGGGACTCATTAATTCTGAAGGTGTTTCTGCTGCAAATCTGTGCATGTGATTTATTGCTTGGGTTCCCTGGGACCTGCTGGGCTGCCTCATGTCCTGTCCCATTGCTGCTGAGTGACCGTGGGCCCTTTGGTGTCCACCCAAAGGCCTGGGAACCTGCGAGTGGCCCAGGGCGGTGTCACCACACATGGTGGGTGTGCAGGGGCTCTTCCAGCTGGGCCTGTGCATTCCCAGAGTCTCACTGAGGTCTGCCAAGGAACCAGGAGAAGGGTGTGCAGAGCCACTTACCTTCGGTTTACTCCAGCTTGGAATGACAGCACTGGGTTTTCTGAGCAATCCTGCTAGTTCTGTCCCAGCCTGGTGCCTGGGGGATTTTGGCTGAGGGGAGCAGCCACATTGCCTGGAAAGCTTGGATCTGTGCAGGGCTGGAAGTTTTGCTCTGTGAATGAGTACGTTGGAGAACTACACATTGAGAGAAATTCAATTTATTTTGTACAAGGTAGGATACCTCTGCACAGTGAACAAATATATTACAAATCTGTCTTGCCTTAAAAAAGTATTGCCATTTTGGTGCCTGTTTCCTAAGCTAATGCCGATATACAAGAAGGTACTTTTTTTTTGTTGGTTTTGTTGGTTTTTTTTTTTCCTGTGAAGCTCTATGCACATCGTTGCGTTTGGTTTCAAAATCCTGCTTTAAAAAAAAACCAAACCAAACAACTGAGCACATCTCTGCTCTCTGGAGTCTCATTGCAAACTACAGCAACACACAAACATGGGTCAGGCCAGCGGCTCGGGCTGCTTGTGCTGGGTGCCAAGGTGGGTCTTAATGAGAGTATTCCTTGTCCAACCGCATTTCTCTTGATATTTTTGAGGTAAGTCTTTCCATTCATGTACTTAAAATATATTCCTACTGGGCCTACAAAATAATTGTTTCCTTACATCTCAAATAAGGCTTTCCTGGAAAACAAAACTGCTATTGCTGATCAGGCACGGCCCCCATGCACACATGCAGCATTCGGGAAACCTCGTGGGCAGGATCCCGCTGCTCGGACAGCGGCTGCTCCAGGAGCCTGGGGGTGTCCAGGCTCAGGCTGGGGGTTCAGAGCCAGCCTGGCCACCTAGAGAGTCCTGGCTCCAAGAGACAAGGCTCCAGGGGCAGGATGCCCAGGGCCAGGGGCTTTGATCCCAGGCGTGAGGGCTGAGCCCATCTGTGGGGACAAGGCTGGGCCCCACCATGGTGCTCTGAGTGATCCAGGAGTGTTCCTGGAGCTGGGATCCAGCCACTGCCCCTGAGCTGCAGGGCTGCTCTTGCCAGTCCCCAAGCCCCGCAGGTCACACCTGGGATCAGGCTGTGAGCAAACCCACGGGGCTGGTGTCGTCCTCTTCTGCTTCCATCAGACTGGCGAATGTGCAACAGAATATTTTTTATATATAAAAGGCAATCAACTTGCTACTTCCACGTTTGCCTAATAAAATTACATACTTAGAGTCAATACTACTTCATGCTCAAAATCTACAAGGAACTAACAGCAAGTACTCTACTTTCCTAGGTCAATAGAGATTATAAATTAAAAAAAATATCATGGTGGCTCAGTCCAAAATTTTACCATGGGTCAGACCCTTGATAATTACTTCACAAACAGCTGCTGAAAAAGAAGACCCAGTTTCAGCTCCATTTAATGACATTTCAGGTAGAATCATCAATGGATAAAGTTGCACTACATGGTAATGCACATCAGATTCAGAGGTGTCATCAGTGGCATGCTGACAGTGAATCATGAGGAGATGGTTTGGAAAGATGGGAGAGAGAAGCCGATGTGGCTCAGCTTTGGGAAAGGAAATGAAACCAGGACTGGTCTGTGCAAACCCGCAGTGTCCCGGGGCAGGAACTGGAGGGGCAGCAGTTTAAACTGCCTGACAGATCTGCTGGATTTAGCTACCAAAAGAGAAGCTGCATAAAGAAAATCAAAGCCTACCTGTACCAATCAAAGTTAGAAGTGTGGTACGATGGATGTGAGACTCATTGTGGAAACTCCATTCATTAGCAAAGATCAGGGAACATTTGGAAAGATTTTAAAAACTGCACAGAAGGTGTCTGTGTTAATATTCCTCAACTCAAATTCTCTGGTGCTGAATATAGAGATGACAATCTCAATGCTAATTACCAAGCATGATCTGCACAGGTTGCACATGGTGATGGCAGTAAATGAGCTTTCCAGACAGTGAAATGACAAGTTTCCCTGCTCTCGTTCAGAAAAATGTCCATTCCCATGACAAAGATGAAAATAAATTCCAGCGTATTCCTAGTCACCTTGTTCCTAACAGTAAAAGGTTTCTTGATGCAGTTGGTAGAAATGTACATCTTGAAGTCCTTCTACTTAGCATGTTTTTGTAGTTTTATTTTACAGCAAAGCCAGGGTTAGAACACACGCCATGGAGAGTTTTTGCCTGGAGCATGAAGACACCTGGGGTGATGTACTCCAGTCCCACGTGGAGGAGGCTCTCGTTAGTTCCAGGTACCCATATAAAAATGTCTGTATAAATAACATCATGCAGCAGCAGTTGGCCCAAGCTGATGTCGTGTTAGGTCCTTGCCAGTCCACAGTCCCTCGGCAGCACAGGAAAGGAAGGAAGGACTTCTCTGCTTCCTCACAGTCTGTGTTGGCAGCACAGTGCCCAGTGAAGTCCATCCCTCTAAGACTGCTTGTCCCAAGAAGGCCCGTGCGTCGGGCTGTGCCGGACGGGGAGCAGGTCGTAGTGACCAGGAATGTGACTGTTCCTAGGCAGGTCATATGGATTCTGGAGGTAACTGGCACTCCGACTGCGGGCGTCTTGGACTATACTGACAGTGGGCTCTAGGGGAGCAAGGAAAACTGGGTTATGGTGACCAGCAGCAGTCCCAAAACTCCTGATCCTTGTGGGTCTCTTCCAGCTCAGGACATCCACCACCGTGGCTCTTAGCTCCCAAACCAACATACCAATGCTCAGGCCTTCCCCCCCTCCACTGCTTCCCTGCACCACGCCAAGTCCAGGCTCCTTGTGCCAGGACAGGGGAAAACCAGCATCTCCACCAACCCCCCTGTGCCACCCACTGCTTACCAACTTCGTAGATGTTTTTATTGGCTGTTGATGAAGTTGGCATTTCAGAATACGGGGACTCCCTGTGACCAGGTGATTTCATTTCCACGTAGCTGCTCTCGGAGTGTTTGCAGGTTAAAATGGGGGGGTCTTTAATGGTGGCGTATGGGTTTTCACTGCTGTTCAGGGAACAAGTGCTGGAGCTGCACACAGATTCTTTCATATAATCTGCAAAACAAGAGTGGAGTGGGAGCATTAGGGTCGTTAGCTTAATTAGTTAATTACAACTGAGCCTCTGCAGGAAGGCTGGGGGGGACAAGGGGGCAGGGGATAAGGAAGATCCTTGAAGCCTCCAGCACAGACACCCGGCGCTTGTACTCTGGGTGTTCCAGACCATTGCATCCACCACTCACTAGCAGGAAAGAAATGAAAACCTGCTCAGTACTGAAGGTTTTTCCGTGAAAGGTTCTAGTTGTCCTTTACTGCAATATTTAATTTGAGGTGGCAATCCTTTCCCTCCCTCCCCCTAATTCCTACGGAGCCGTGTTCATCCCGCTCCGCCTGCCCCGCAGACCCAGACGCGGCCGCGGGCAGTCGGCTCTGCAGGCAGGACCTTCTGCTGGGACCTGGGTGCTCAGCCAGCTGTAGGGTGAGTCCCGGGGCCTTGGTCACACCCAGTGCCCTGTGTTGGAGTGCACAACATTGCCACAGGCTCAGAACTGCACCAGTGCAGCCTCTGCATGTGCAGTCCCTGCCGGTTTTGGGGTTATCCAGCATCCTACAAACAGGGAATGCTTGGGTTTCTACAGAGGGGGACAAGCCTCCATGTGAGCCTCACTTTTGCTCTGCTTTTTTCCCCCCCTTTGCTGTAGACATCTCCTGCTCCTCTCCCCTGGGCTGGAGAGGAGGTGACAGAGGCACTACATGGGGACAACAAGGTTGGCATGAGAGCCTGTGACCACCGGCCTGCCCGGTCGGTGACCCTGGCTGGGATAAGCCAGCCCGCTGGAAGATACAGTGCCAGTCTTGCTTTAAAAACAAAAAACAATATAGAATAAATAGGTCTTAACATTGACATTCAAGAACGTGCCATTGCTGCTGTGTGCATCCTGCTGGGCAGTGCCAGTAATTTAGAATTAGAGCGATGCAATGAAAGATGAGGCATTTTCTTGTGCTGGGTTACAGTACAAAGGCAGATCCTGGTATATATGAAATACTCCCGGTGAAATAGGGGGACTTGCAAAATAGCTGCAATCCCAGCTGCCCCCGCTGTCTAGTATGGGAGACAAAAAGAGAAATTCAGGTTAAGAAATAGACAGACAACACGATATCGCTTCTCCACTCCAAACCTCGGCTCCGAGCCTGCCAGCCCCATCCTGCTCCCTGATGTGCCAGGTTTGCTCCACTGTGTGTGATTGTCCCTCTTTCAGCTCTGGGGTTGTCTGTGTCTGTGTGTCCATCACCCCTGGCCTGGTGCCCTTGGTCCCGGTTCAGCCCTGAGGGAGGTGCCAGGTCAAGCCCTGCCACCTGCAGCCAGGGGTTGCCTTTCTGGGCTCTGCTTTCAGCAAGTCTGGAGAGCCCTCAGCTCCCAGGGTCTCCACTGCACACAAACCAGCTGGCACCATCAGGGATGGGGAGGCTGGCAGAGGCCTGGCACCAGTTCAGTGTTTATTTAGTTATAAAACTTAGAAACTCCTTGTCTGACATCAGCCTGGGTGAGATGAGCAGTGCCTTTGCTTCCAAGTGAGACACACCTGGTTTAGCACATGACAGGAGATGGGAACCAAAGCAACACTGACATTTCTTGGCTGTTGGCTGCAAGGTTTGCCCCTCCAGTGTCACCAACCCCATCGTGGTACAGATCAGTAGAAAACTGCCCCATCCCATCCTTCTATAGAGAGATGGAGCAACCCTGTGAGACCAAAGGCTTCTGCACATGAGTGAGCTCAGTGTTGGCTTTTGCTGTGTACAGGACTTAAATCCAGGTGCCACAGTCTGGAATCTGTTGGTGTTGGAGGTGAGGAAACCACAGACAAACAAATGAAAGGCTCAGCGCCACCTGCCAGAAAAGTACAGCTCCTGGTGGCTACTGCAGGTACATAGAGCTCATTAGGAAAGCCTAGGCAGCCTTTAATGAGCCAGCTCTGCATTTTGGGGTGAGGGGACATGAAGATTATCACCAACTTGCTTCTCCATTTCAAGCAGTGCTGCTGAGCAGATGCTGACAGGTAGGATTCCCTCTGTGCCCCGAGAGCCCCCTGCAAAGCATTCCCTGCCGGCACCACGGCTGGGAGGGAACAAATCAAACCAGAGCTGGGTGTAGAGTCAGGAAATGTTGATTGTAAAGGACTGCTGGCTACTACAGCAAAGAAGGGCAGAGTGAGAATTCCTGCTCCCGCAGAGCTGCAGCTGCATGTAAATAGCTGTGTGGTGTGTTTATGGAATTGGGCACACTGGAGCTGGCAAAGGCAAAAATTCCAGCTCATCAGCTGTTTTATTTCATCCAGCTCAGCTACTTTTATCTCACTAAGCTAAAATTCACCTGTACTGCAGTTAGGGCTGACATTACCTCCCAGGAAGGTGTCCCTCAGCCCTTCCCTTCCCAGGACCAGTTGGAAGAGGCCAGTGAATACCACTCAGGCTGCCCAGACTTGTTTGGCCTCTCCCAGGAATTGCCTTTTCCCAGGAGATATTGAGAAACAATGTGCCTGAGAGCCCATTCCTGCTGACGTAAATGGGAGCTCTGTGTCTAGCTGGGATCAGACCTTTGCTTTGGACACAATGTATTTTATGGAGCACCAGTGGATGTTTGGGATTCTGGGTGCACCAGGGAGTCATTAGTCCTCAAGAAACATTATGTGCAAGATCAGGAGGATTTAACTCTAAAGGCTGTAGAAGCTGCTGAGTTACTTTGTTATTAAGGTAATTTGGGGATAATTAAGAAGTCTGGCATCAATTGTCAAATTTTGTTTCATGAATCAATTTAAGTGGAACAACCGTATTTAGAGATTCTCAGCCCATAGTGCTGCAGGCCCTGGCTGTGCTGCCTCCTCATCCTTCCCTGTCACAGGGTCAAGCTCTTGTGGAGGTGGAAGCTCTGCCACACAGTGCTGGGACTCACTGGAAGCACTCAATCAGCTGGACTTTCAGAGAAATATTGGAAATACGCTCTAATTTTGAAGTCCCTGCCTTCTGTGTTGCCTGGATACCGATCACCAGACTTTTGGAGGGTTTATTTTTGTTAGCAGGGACTGGAAATGTCCCTCCCACAGACTGGGTTCCTCTTTGCTGCCCTGAATTTCCCCTGGCATCCTGATGACAAACCTTGGAACCCACAGCTGAGCTGGAAGTGCTGAGGAGAGGTGCTGCACACAGGTACAAGGTGCTTTCCTGCTATTTAACCCCCACTAGGGATGAAGTGCCTGTGCTGGCTGCTGTCCCTAACCTGGCCAGCCCTGGCTGCTGCAGAGACAGTGACACAGTGAGGATCCATTGCTGCTTTTCAGAGTGACACAGGAGTGGGGACACATCCTGTAAAACAACCAGGGGAACCACTCTGAGCCCTGCATCCCTGGGATCAGTGCTTCTCTCTGCTGGGATTTTCCTGGCTCTTCTGCAAAGCATAGGGCTTTTTTCCCTTAAAATTGTAGTGCCTAAGGTCACATCATTCCATCAGTGCAGCAGTATTCATTTAAAAAGCAAACCTCTAAAAACCAAAGGACTCAGCTGAAAGGAAAAGCTTGGGAGTGTTATCACTGAGCACCATGCACAGGAAAGAAACTGCTCAGAAACCTGCTCTGAAAACCCTTGTGCCTGTTGAGCCCCTGTCACCAGGTGCCACAGGGCTCAGGGCTGGCACTGGGACTTCCAGCCCCTCTCTGCTGCTGTCAGGCACTGGGCTTGACACCTGGCAATCCCAGACCTCTGTGCCCGACTCCCTGGAGCTCCACAGCAGCTCAGCCACCGCACCCCTGGTGCCAGGCTGCACAGGGGACACCCCTCTGCAGGTGCCCTGCTCTGGGCACAGCCCCCAGCTCTGGTCTCCTCAGAGACCTAGGGAAGCAGGAGGTGGCCCAGGTTCACCACAGCCTGGCCTCAGCCTCACGCCCCTTGTGCCCCTCCCTGCAAAGCTCTGTCTGCTCCAGGAGCACCAGAGACCACTTCCAACTGCAGGACAGCCTGTCCCCAGCTAGACCACACTGGTGGGAAAAGACACGGTTTTAAAGTGGATGAAAGTACATAAAAACCAAGCACTCGCCTGCCAAGTCTTTTTGCTGAGAGAATCCAATTGTTGGGGACTGGGAGTTTCTTTCTCTCCATTTTCTGAGGAATGTGGTGAGTCAGGGCCTGGCACAGCAAGGAGAGCTGACTCTGAGCGCTGGGCACACTCCCAGCTCCTCCTGGGAGGGGACTCCCCTGGGACAGGGGGTGCCCACGCTGCCACGGAGCCCCGGGACTGCCTGAGCCCAGGAACTGACCTTCAGCAGGGCCTTAGGAACATTCAGCCAGCCAAAAGCAGCTGCTTCTGAGAGACCTCAGCTCCTAAGTGTCTGCAGGTGAGCTCCCAAACATCCCTGGAAAGGCACGTGTGTCCCTGTGTCTCGGCACCCTGCCCCTGCCAGTGCCAACCCTGCCTGTCTGAGGCAGCTGAGCAGCCACAAACAATTCCAGCTGTGGCTTCTGAGCCTGACTTTTAAATTTTTAAGGAGATAAACATGTAAAGGAAACGGTTCAGATCCTAAAAATTAAACAAAATACGTAGCAGCAGAAAATGCATTTCACAGTTCGCTGTCACTGTGATTCTTTTTCTCTGACCCCACTGGTCCCCATCTGTGTGACTGTGCCTGCGGATGGGAGTTCCTGCTGCATGTGTTTAAAGCACCTTTAAACTTAGTAAACACAGTAATTTAGTTTTAACTAATGAAGTTAATAGCTCCATGTAAAGAGAACAACGAGCTCTATTATAATAGATTTTTCTTTTGAAAAAGAGAATCACTGAAGTAGCTGAAACCAGTGGATTGAGTATTTTGTATGTCATGAACTATGTATGTATCATAGACATATGTAATCCATTCAATATTTTTACTTTAGCTTTATCAACAAGGAGTTGGTCGTGGATTCATGGTTCCTTTGGTGATTTTGTGTGGTAAGGTGATGTTTTAGCAAATACTGCATCCCTGTATTTGGAAAACAGCAGCTACAAAGTGATGATTGATTTCTGGCTATAAGCTGGTTAATGCTTTTTATGTGGAATACCTTTTGATATTCCTTGTTAGTTGAGACAAAGGTCTGGCTCTGGAACACCTCAGCCACGGCAGGGCAGTGAGAGTCTGGCAACAGCACCACTGTCCCCGTGACTCAGCCAACACCAGCCCAAGGCATTACAGGTAGAGGCTGTGTGGTACTTCCCTCCTCGGCTCACTGAGGGACATTCCCAGGCATAACAGCCTTGGATTCAGATCAAGGACCTCAGCCTGAAAGCTGCCTTTTCCCCAGGAGACAGATTCCTTGCTCCATCTTCTGGAGCACAAGCTCGGTGTGCTAAACCCCAGCCCAATCTGCCAGGAGCTCTGGGAACCACTGTGCCAAGTGCTCCCGTGGTCCAGACGTAACTGGAATATTTTGAATGTAAACCTGGAGGAAAAGTGAAATGTAAAACCACTGGCCCTGTGCTCATGACTCATCTGAGATCCCATTTTAGACCTGCCCTGGAGTCAGTGCCCACAACTGCTGGTGCCAGCGTGAAGGTACCTCAACCTCAGGGAGGGCTCTTCTCCAGCTCTGCTCTAAATCCCTCTCAGCAAAGGGCACGAGCAGGGGCAGCTTCTTTCCTAGGGGCTTTCTTTAAGCTCAGGATGGCCAGGAGTCAAGAGCAGGGGAACACCAGTCTGCCACCAGCAGCTGCCCCCAGAGCCCTTGTCAGTGGTTGGTAGGTCCTAAAGGAACGTGCTCTGGCCAGCTCCACCTGCCCCTCCTGCCCTGAGCTGAGCCCTCCCTTTCGCCTTGTGCTGCAGAGCCCGTAGCCCTGGGAAGCTTTGCATCCATAATTCATGGCCCAGGAGTGCTGGGAGCCAGGCAGGCAGCTCTTGTGGGTGGTGGCTCTGTCCCTCCCTGCCTGCGCCGCCTCTCCCGGGCTCCTATCTCACCTCTTCTAGGACACCCTCCTCACACCTGGGCAGGGTTCTGCAGCTCTGGATACCATACCTTTGAAGCTTTTTTCCATAATGTATGTGTTCTGACGTCTATCCATCCCACAAGCACCTGCATAAAAATGATATATAATGGAAAACAAATAAATATTTATGTAAATTGGATTGCTTTGACTACTGAGCAGCATATATTCTTCCCTCTAAATTGTACATCAAGGCCCTCATTTAGGGAGGCTCTTAAGCACATCCTCAGCTGTAAGCACACACTCAGCTCCAGCGGGGAGGCTGTGCACGCTTGGAATTATGCATGTGCTTAAGAGCCTCCCTGGAAGGGAGAGCTCTCTGCAGCAGGGTTACCAAGAACACCCATCCATCAGGAGATCAGGATAAAAACCATCTGCTGAGACATTCATTACTGGAATGGTGTGAAAGAAGCCTAAAACATGCCCTTTCAAATCTGAGTCTGCAGGTTGCGTTGCAGCACTCTGTGACTAATTTTAGGCTTTATTTTGTTTGTCAAGAGTGTGTTATTAGCTCACAGCCTTAGACTCTAAGGTGTGTACAATCTTCTTAAATTACCTACTGTAACTTTGCTCATGAATTTGCACAGTTCAGTAACTGATGTGACAACAGTCCCTAAGTGACCACTGAGCTCTGACAGCGCAGCACCAGGAGCAGAGCTGACAGCAAACAGTTCTGCTTTGTGCAGCTCCAGAGGAACTTGCTGTTCCTCACAGAAGCTGAGACAGAAGGGGATGGGGACCTTTTCCATTTTCACTCCCACAAATTACCCTAGATATCAATCAAAAGGAAAATCTAATGTAAGCCTTTAAATCTTTTTAGCTATAGAGTCTGGTATTTCCTATTGACTGGGACAATCAATACAAATTTGGTTACTGAGAAATGTCTTTGTAGCTTATGGGATTCCCAGTCAAGTAACTCAGTTAAAATGGGAAAAGAGCCCCACAAACAGTGTGTCCCAGAGGTCTCCCAGCTATTTGTCCTTGTCTGTCCTCTGGTCTCTGCAGAAAAGTTGTCATGGCCATGGGCAATGCTGTACCAGCCCCTTTTTCATGACAGCTTCATTTTTTTTGCTAAGTAAGGGAAATGACTAAATTAGACAATAAATGTGTTCCTGGCACATAAAAGACAAACCAAGCTTTTGCTCTGGTTCTCAGTGCCCATCCCTGAGCACAAGAAAGGGGCTGGTGGTACCCAACTGGCTCTCTGTGATGGGGCTCTTCTGGCCACGAGTGACCCCCCCAGTCCATTCGAGCACCTTCTGCTTTGTTTTGCAGCCCTGGTGCTGAGCCAATTCCCAGAGTCACCCGGGTGCAGAGGGCAAGGCAGACTGAGAAGTTTGGGCAGGATTAGCTCTGTGCTCTCTCCCTCCTGTGTTCTGCTTGGGCAGAGCCAGAGTGAGCAGGATGGAGCCAATTCCTCCCTTGGCCCACAGCCCAGGGCTGGGGCTCCCTGTCCCTGCAGTGGAGCTCCCCAGGGCCATCCCTCACGTCCTCCCCCTGCCAGGGCTGAGTGAATCTCCAAGGGCAGCAGTGTCCAAGCAGTATTTGGGGCTCACCCACGGAGCAAGGCTGGGAGGAGCAGCTGGAGAGCTCCCAGCTGGGGTCCCGGGGGAAGGGGCTGTACCCATGGAGAGGCAGTGGCAGGGAATGAGGGGGACCCAGGCTGACCCCTGGGGAGGTGCATTGCCCTTGGGAGGGCCACACAACCCCTCAAAGCCCTTCCCAACCTATTCCCTGTAATTCTGTCTTTAGTGTTCTCTTTTATCTGTTACAATAGTGTGGGTTTATGATCCATTTTTTTTGTATTCACTGAGTTCCTTGGGAGGTGAAATGAATAATGGATACATTATTTTTTAAACTGCATAAGTAGTTAATGTGAAAAAGTCCTAAACAGGCCAGGGATCTGGCACTTCAGCAAAGTCCAGGTTTAAGTTAGAAGCTAAATTATTTCCTGGGGTGAAATCAGAATCTCAGCTGGAAATAGTTTTCCACACCTTTTGGCTTTGAGAAAAAAGTGAAGTCAGCTGTGAATCAAACTTATAGCCTTTGGTCCTCTGGAATAAATGCAGCTTTGAGTCACTCCCGATGTGCTGCAAATGCCACTTCAGTCTCTGCATCCAGGACTGCTGTTAAAAAACATTCCAGATAAACCCACCCCTGCCGCCTGCTGCTCCAGCTATTGAGACAAGAACCCTTCTTGAGCTCAGGTCAGTGGTTTAGGAGCTTTGACCTGCTTGGGATGGGAGCTGGGAGCTGGAAGCTGGGCTCTGCCACTGCTCAGTGCAGACTGAACTAGAGCAAGAGGGATTACTCACAGGGCAAACAATTCCGGTTCTGCAACACGAGACAGAAGAAATGCAAGGACAAGCCATTCCCTGAAACAAGGACTACGCTGCCTTAGGCAGACAGGGACACACAGGAGGGTGACAAAGCCTCCTCCTGGCACCACAGGGTCCCCAGACTCTGATGTCTCAAGCCCACGTCCATGGGAACTACTTGTGCTCCTCCCCAGACTCCACTGAACAGACACAATCAGCTCTCTGACAAAGGCTGCTATTTGAAGCTCACAAGCAAATGTGCAGCAGTAAAAATACAGGCTTTGTCCTTGCATCTCCCACTTGGAAGAACATAAACCTGGCAAACAAAGTCCTGCAAAACAGGTAAAACACCTGCAGTCTGGTGAGATCCGCTGCAATTAAGAAAATCCTTATCACTGCAGGTTTTAGGAGATGAGTGTCCAAGTTAATTTTGACGTGGATATTCTTACAATTTCCTTTCCCCAGCTATAATTCATATTTAGGCCACTTGCAGTTTCCAACAGGGTACAGACATTTCTGGGAGCCTGGTGCTCCTCATCTGCTGGGTCCCATCCTTTGGGATCACTGCTGCAGCCTGAGGAGTCACTGACTGAGGAACCAGTGGAGACTTTCCATCCATTCCAGATTTCTCTTCAATTTCTCTTCCATTTCCCTTTCTCTTCCCCACCTTTGGCTCACTCATACATCTGCTCTCCATGACTCTTCACAGGATCACAGAAGAGGAGTTGGGCAGTTGTCCACTGCTATTTTAACTTTTTAATTGAATCCAGCCCTGCCCAAGGCTTGGCTGCTCTTCCAACACATGAGTGCATCTGTGTCATAAAAATAAGACTGATCTTGGGATGAGAAGGTGGAACGCATCTTTAACTGTGGTACTTCCACGCATGATTCAGTTTGAAGGTCAAGATTCCCTGTGTGACCTTATTAATCTTAGCTTTTATTTTATAATTCCAAGTTGAAAATTTTCACTTTCTTCTGAAATTTGCACAAGAGGAACCTGCAGCTTTTATTGCACAGCAGCAATAGCAAGAAATGAAAACTTTTTATTTTCATGTAAAAACAGCCTTGATCTGAGCAAGGATTCAACATTATGAAAGTTAGCATAAGCAGGCATTAATTCTGGTACTGAAAAGAAAGAAAGAAAAAAATCTAATTTCATCAATTAGTTTGAAAAAAGAAAGAAAAAGTTATCTTGGATGCAAAATGCTGTGGGAAAAAATTGAGTGTTTTGCTGGAGGCCACTTAGCTAAAGTATTTATCACTTCTAGATCATTCTTGCTGCAGAGGCATTTAGCATAGTTTCTGCTGGTAAAATAAAATGCATGAATGCAGGACAGATGTGGCACATGGGAGCTCAGGACAGCACAAGTTAAACACAAATAAAGCAAATAGTGTGCACAAAAAGCAGCAAAATGGTAAAAGGAAAATTAACTTGATTTGAGAAGCGTTTGGATACCCTCACAAACAGCCCCCTCCATGTCACATACAGATAAACACAACAGTGGTTCTGCAGCTTATTACACAGAAAACACTGATGGTTTTAAGGATGAAAAGATTTTGCACTGAAGCTTGACAGGTTTGTGATTTTCCTGATGCAGGGAAGAGTCATCTTTGGAGCAAGGCACGGTGTGGGACCAGGGGCAGTAGCAGGATGTGATGCCTGGTGCTGCCCTATGTTCATTCCTTTGCCATGTGAGCTGTGAGATAGTTGACCTTAAAAATCCCATAATACCCCTTACTGCTGCACTTTCCCTCCTCCTGCATATTTTCAGTGAGATATTACTAATCCCAGTAAAGGACAGGGCAAATGCTTTTGGCCACTGACAATCCAAACTCCAAGTGCTCAGATAGGAAAACAAGTAACATCCAAAGCACTAAATCTGGGCAGGATTTGAGCTAAGAGCTGCTAAAAAACCTGTTAAAACTCAAGCCAGGGAGAATGAACTCAGAACAGACAATTAAACTTCACTCTTGGCTTGGTTGCACTGGCTGGTGGTTCAGAATTGCCACGGAATGATTTACTGGGAGATAGGAGAGCATTGCACGCCCTGGCTCCCACAAAGGCTCCACACCTTCATCAAGATGCCAGTATTTAGTGCTAAGCTTTATTAAGCATGAAAGAAAAAAAAAAATAATGTCAAATTTGAATTTTTAGTGTCCTGAGTTAGTCCTTAAAAAAACATTTATAGAGTAGATGATAGTGATTCGACAGAGCAGCCTTGGAAGGGAGACTAAAATGAATATTGACTCTGCTTTCCCAGTCTGCGGTTTGTGGTAAAGGAAACTATTTTTAATTCTCCATCTTTCACTACTGGCAATTCTGATTGTGAAATAAAGACAACACCAATATTCCTCATTATTGTTAATGCCTTTATGAAAGGCTGATTTGGATTTGGAATTGCTCTAAAGTCTACTAAAGTGATTAAAGTGTTTAAAAATTACTGACCTAGTTCATTCAGATAGCTGTAGGGTCTCCAGTCTGCAGTTTCTCTGTCAAGGATTTTGTTACTGAGCTGTTCAAAAAGTATGATAATGGGTTAATGCTGGAAGAGACAGACAGTTCCCACCCCAGACTACAGCCCAAGGATGTCAGGAATAAAAATGGGAGGTGACTCCTGCCTTGGCCTCACCGTCTCAGCCCTTTATCTGTGTGAGCTGGACAGTTGTTCATTAGCATTAGGGAAAATCACAAAGGAAAGTCACTTCACCAAGCCATGAACACAAACATGCTGGAAAACACAGGATTTCCTTCGGAACCACGACTTGGATGCCTGTGGACATGGGAGTGACACACTCCAAAATAATATCTATGGAGATGGATGGATCAAACCCCCTACACCAGCATGCAGACAGGGGCTGCCTGGAGCTACAGGATCTGCTGAGACAGCTGTGGGTTCAGTGACAAGAGATGCAAGGGGGACACGAGTTCTCTCAGTTCAAGGAAAATAACTTTGGCAATAATGGAGCTCAAAGGCCTGTGTGGATCTGCCAGCGAAGAGGAGAGTCCAGGGCTGCCCTCCCAGTGCTGCTGCTGGGACAGCACCTCCCAGAGCCTGCAGTGAAACCAGAGGGGCCTCTGCTTTGGGGGTGCACGGCCCCACTGGGCTGGGAAACAGCAAAAGGGGCTCCACAGTCGAGTGGTCACCAGCTGAGCCCTGCAGGGTGGGTCTGGGAATTGCTGTAGGTGCTAAAACTGCTGAGTTTTCCACCTCGCATTATTCCCTTGAAAGCCACACCTGCTGGAATGCAGCTGGTCCTTAGGAAGTGTCAATTCAAGAGCAAATCCCAACCTTGTTTCTGAAAAGTTATTAAGCCATCATTGCTCTCCTGTGTCTGCTTCCAGACTGGGAAGCCTCCCGCTGTGTTTGGGAGCATTCAGCTATGCTATTTTACTCTATTTACAAGAAAATGCTTAACAAAAAGGAGGCTAAAATTGAAAGAGAGCATTCAAAATTACCACATTTCATTTTTGCCTGATATCTCAGTAATTTTTGCTTAGCTGTCTTAATGGGTGTTTAGACCTGGAACAAAAAACCCACTGATGTATTGAAGCCTTTTGGGATATTAAATCCCAGCTGGCACCCAGCACCTACAGCCACACTCCAAAGGCATTTTCACTCCTCCACAGCCCTATCCAACAGCCCTCCGTGCCACTGCCACCCCCATCTCGGGATGCAGCACCCCACGTTGTCCCTGTGGCAGGGGGATGAAGAGCAGATCCGTTTGGAATGTGGTCACTGGGAGGAATTCGACCCTTGGCACCATCAGTTCTCCTCAGCGGAGTCCACAGCTTCATTCTTCTCTTCAAAACTTGCAGCTAGAACACAAATGCTGATTTTTCAACCCAGCTGCACCACTTAGAGCACATTTATTAAAGTCTTGAGGTTTCTATTAAAAGCTATGGGTTTGCAGGATTTATAAATCAGCTCACAAACCTAAAATTTGGCATGAAGAGCTATGGACTAGAATTGATTTTTTTAAATGAAATGATTTGGGGACATTTCTAAGTTTTTCTGAATGCAGCAATTAGGAAGAAATGTGATTATAGCTGTCTCTTTGTGCTACTATCATTTCTTAACACACTACAATTTGTTAACTTTTTTTTTTTTTTAAGATAGAAAATACTTCAATTTTTACTGTGAAGCAAATTGCTTTTCTGGAGGAAGAAATCCTTCATAGTAAATTTATCCATTAAAATTCCAGGCTGGTAATTTTAGCAATTTGGCTAAAACTACCTCATATCTGGCAACTTTTCCTTTAAGATCAACGAGATACCAGCCTGAGTAAAGCAAAGTCATTATCTGGCTGTCTGAAATAGCTGGATAGATGACAGTGGCCACTTGATCACCACCAGCCATTTGTCACTGCTCAGGTTTTTAAGTCCATGGTGATTAGGCAAAGAAGTGCTGGCAGGAATTCCATCATACCTTTATCTTCCAGGAGAGCAATCAATAATTTGCCATTTATTTCCCTGACTACTGACTTCAGATCTCTCTGGTCCAAGCTTGTGCTGCTCAGTTTTAGATGCCCATCCTGAACATTCTGCAGCCATTCTGTCTTAGCAGTCCTCCTTTTTCTTGGGCAAGTTTTAGTCAAAGGTACTTTAATGATACTTTCTGTACTGAATTCCTTTTTATTAGCTGGGTGACATCCAGTCAGACCATTTCCAGTGACCTCTGTTTTGCAGTTTCTAATTTTATGTGAAGTCTTTGGTAGAATTTAGAACTTCCCTTAATAGACGTGAAACTGCTGGCTTTAAAAATTCAGGACATTTAATAGCAATTGATTTTTATGATGTCTGCAGAAACCAACACCTGGACTTTTGCTGCGAAGCTGGGAGGGAGTGAGGGTGGAATTATGAGCTTTGCAAAAGCTCAAGGTGAGAATCTTCCATTTGCTTGTGACCAGTGCAGCAGCCTCATCCTTTACACAGAGGAGTCTTCACAAACTTTGCAGCACTTGGTAAAAGTGAGATCTGTTTTTACTTCATGCACAATTCAAAAACTCAAATACAAAGCTGGCATTGAAGCCCCAAGAGTGGTTCTGTGAGTGGTCCTGCCAAACACCCTCTGAGCAAAATAGGTCCTGAAATCTGGTCTGTAGCTCCAGCAATGAGAGCTCTGAAGTAAAGACACAGGTATGGAAGTAAGTAATCTCTGTTTATCTGCTTTGGAAATTTTTGGTGCAATAATTCTGTGGCAAAAGTTCACCTCAGTTCATGTCTGATACTCCTTGGTAACTTACAGCATCATTACTAGTTGGTGCTGCACATGTCATGAGAAAAAAGACCAAACCTACTTGTAGAAGAAAGGTCGAGGTCTGGCTTCACTTAAACTCACTGTAAAATACCTTTACTCCAATGGTTCCAGCACTTCCCCTGAGCTGACTTGCCAAGCTCTCTCCTGTGGGAAGGGCAGTTACTTGTGGCAAAGTGCAGGGAGTTAAAAACCTGCACTGAGCTGCTGGAGCCTCCTCCTGAACCTCAGGGCTGCAGATCCATTCCTGGGGACCTTGCACAGAGATGAAGCTCAGCCCTACAAGCTCCTGCTGGCACCTGGCACAGGCCTGGGGACAGGAGTGGAAGGGCTTGGATCACCCAGTCCCTGTGTCCAGCTGCCTTTTACTGCAAACACCCAGGCACATAATCCCTCAGAGAGCTGATCAAGCTCCATTTTAACAGTAATCAGATTTCTTTGTCCCATTAGTCTTCCTGGGAAGCTACTCCAAATTCTCACTGATCTGATGGTAGAAATCTAATTTCCAGCTTCGATGCATTCATGGCCAGTTCATCCTCATTTGTTCTTGTGCCAGCTCTGTCATCTCACTTAAATAGCTCTCCTCCCTCCTCGTGTTTACCTTGCCGTATTTATAGATGGCAATCATGCTCCCCCTCAGCATTCATTTTGCCAGATAAAAGCAGCCAAGCCTTTTTTCAGTCTCTTCTCACAGGCTCCCCCTTATCCTCCCACTTGTTTTCCTCCTGCCCATGTTCCAGTCTGTGCTCTGCTGGCACAACCACCCGGCCCCAAACACCCTGGGGAGGCTTGAATGCCTCCACTGGTACTTGTCTCTCAGCAGATCCAATGATTCACCTTCAGGATCCTGAGCAGTGGCCAAATGTGTGTCTGGCAGAGGGGGAATGAGGAGGTGAGAGCCTTCCCCCGCTGAAGCTTGGCCCTGCTCCCGTCCTGTGCAGGCAGACCCCTGTCACAAACTGTCCCCAGTGCAGTGCTGGGCCCTTCAGCTCCTGCTAAATCCTCACCCACCCCCTTCCCCCCAGAGGTTCCACCCTGGGAACTGCAGCAGGGTCAGTACACAGTGCTGGGAGCCCCAGCCAGGGAGCCTGGAGAGGGGAGAGAGATGGGAGAGGAGAGGAGGAAGGAAATAGGAATTATATGTGTAGAGCTGGGGGAAATAGGAGAATAGGAAAAGGGACACAAGAAAAAAAAAGATAATAGAGTGGAGAGACTACCAAGAAAAGAGGGGAGAAAAGGCAAAAGCCACAGAAAGGAAGGACAGAAGGGCAGGGAAGCACAGGAGAGAAAACTCTCCTCAACCCTCCTCAAATTGGAGCAGGGCTCCCAGCTGTCCTGCCTTTGTGCTTTGCCCAGGCTCTGAGAGAGGAATGGCTCCAGTTCATCGCCTCCAGGCCTGATCTCCTCGGAGCACAGGGAGGGAAACACATCCCGGGCTCTGGCTCAGTGCTTCAGAGACTCCTCTGCCATTTTTTTTCATTTTGCATCTGTGCTGGTTCCTTTGTGACCCCAGCTGGCACTATAAAGAAATGAATCCTCCAAGTACAACTTGTGCACATTTCTCTGCAGAAAGTGGGAATGGCACCAGGCAAACTGATTTGGAAATGAACTCGTTAAGGCAGCTATTAGGGCTTTATATTCTCCTTTGTCTTACTTGGCTGCAGAGCTGCAGACAGACAAAGTGTATTTTTGGCCATCCTCAGCTATTCAGCACTGCAAAGCATTCTCATTAATAAGTGAGATGGTAGGAGATCTAAAGGAAATATCAGGCCATATATTTTGATAAATGCCCTGAAAATACCAGTTCTATTGGTCTTTCAGTGCCTATCAGGACAACCTGACTGACTACAATGGCCAGAGCTGCAGCAGGGGGAGCACCTTCCAGGTGAGTCCCAAAGCACCACTTGGGGATTAAACCTTTCCAGCAGCTTAATTTTTGAACTTGTTCCTTGAGAAGATGGCACTGCAGGCTGGGAATTCAGGATAGGTGCTGGCTTTGACCTTTTCTGAATTCATTTAAATTTCTGCAAAAGGATTAGCGGTCCAGATGGACACTCATCCTAAATTTGACATTATGAGTGTTTGCACTTTCAATTTGGGGAGCAAAAATTCATGATGCAAGGGGGCCATCTACATCAAAAAACATATTTACACATCTGTCTAAACATTTCTCTAAGAAATCTCTGGAGCCAGCCTTTTTATTACATTTTAATGAGATTTTCTTTTAATAACCAAGAAATTACTTACAAGAGCACATGTAGAGATATTTTTGCCTGTCCTGTACAATGCTGTCTTTTCTGCATTAATCTTGTTCTTATGGCATTCCAGTGATAGTTACATTTGGATTAAGGTGACACAGCCTGAAGTACCATCATTTTTAAAGCTGACAACCTTGATTAAATTAACTGCATTCCCTTTTTTCCCCTGCTCCCTCTGCTTTGCCCCACCTGAGCTTGTTAAGGCTCCAAAGGAAGAGCTGTTTTACCATTTGCCATATCTAAATTTACTGCTAAAGTGCTGAATTGAGTCACTGTGTTGTTCATGAATGGTCTGAGGGAATCAATTGCAACAAACGGTAAGGAAGGTGCTCCAGCGTGTTCCAGCAATAGGGTTGGAATAGCTCTGCTGGAGAGCCAGGAGTGACAGCAGAGCTCCCAGAAATGTCCCTGGATGAGCCGGGACAGTCCTCAAAAGTACCCAGGTACCTTCTTGTATCTTTCTGATTGTCTGTGTCAGCAGGGAATTTGTGTGTCTACTGATGTGGGAAACAATGCAACAGCAAAGTGAGATTACTGACTAATGCTTCATTGATTTACTTGTGTTGTGTTAATGGATAATTATATTTATCGAGTTATTTATCACTTCTGAGAAGCAAACATACTTTAGAGTTGCTAAGACACCAAGCCTTGCTGACCCAGACAGGCATGAGACTCTGGTTCCCATTCCCAGAGACTGGGAAGATACAGGGAGGGGAAAGCCAACCTTTCTGTGTTTGGGATGTCAGGAATGCTACCCTGGAGTTTTAAATAATGCTGGCAGACACCAGGGCCCGAGAGACATTGCTTTGGTTGATTTCCTTGAACTGATAAGAACATTGCTGCAGTGGGGTGGGGTAATATCTACCTTACAGGAGCTGTTTCCATCCAGATAACTGGGAAAGAAGCGTGAAGTCACCCCACACGAGAGAGTGTGGTAGCTTGGATTGGAAAAACAATGAACACTGCCGCTACCTTGGGATACATCTGGGAAGAAAACAAGTCATCACAAAATACTTTGGAAGCCACAACAGTTCTTAAGAAACTGAAAACATGGTAGAGACAATCTAGTTTAGAAATCTTTGTTGGAGTACTGGGTGTTCTAAAACATCTGCAGATGCAATCTATCCTGCATTCTGGTGTGAAGCTCTTGGCTATTAGCGTTAAACATAAGAGAAAAAAGCAAAATATTTAAATAATACAGTGTTATCTTCTTGAAGATGTTAATAAAGTAATTCCTGACAGTCCAGCTGCTTTGCAGGTGAGGGGAGGGAAGCAAAACTTGAGAAATGCATAGGCTGCAACACAGCTGCCTTCTTAGTTTAATCTATGGAAGAGCTCCTGAGCAGTCTTGCAGTTGAAACAAATGAAACCTTTTTGTTACAAAATCCGGAGTAATGTTAGAAATGAAGGTTGTCTAACTGTACCAAGGAGTCCAAAACATTTTATGTTGTGTGCAAAGGCTTATTAAAATCAAAGCTGGAGCCCTGAAAGGCAAACCTGGGCAGTTACCTTGTATGCTCAGAGACATTTTATCTATTTCCTCAATATAAGTTATAAACACATTTACCAAACAGAATAATTTACCAAGAAAGGCATCATATTTATACTGGCAGTTCTAATGAAAACATCAATCCCAATCTGGTTCCAGCTGCATAACAAATTGATACATATTTCAAAGTACCATCAGGAGAAGGGATGGAAAATTTCAACTAGAGCAGCATCATTTAAACAACAAAGATCTGTAAGGAGCAAATGAATGGGTTTTAATAAAGCATGGACTCAAACTGCAGGCAGAGAGGCTGGGTGTGGGGAACATCTTCATGTCAAAGGGTATTGAAGTGCTGGGGCGGCTGCTTGAGCCCATCTCCACCTTTACTGAAGGTTGGCAGCAACGGGTGAGGAAGGACAGGGGGTTCCCAGCCACCATCACCCACCTCTCCTTGCCCTCTGTGTTTGCCTTACTCTGAACATGCACTTTGCTTTGCTGACATCTTGTGGAGATCTAGATTGAGCTTAATTTACTGCAGAATATCCTGTTTCTAAGAAGTGGGTTTATCTGCAGGGTGTCTCTTACATAAGGGCTGTGGCTCAGGGCTCGGGGGAAGCTCTTCCTGCATGTGCAGCTCTGACCAAGCACTTATTTTCTGCTGAAACATGCAAAGGCATTTTTGAGGTCAGCTCTATTTTGTGGTAAGTGCAGAGCCTTTAAGTCCCAGCTGTTTTCCAGAGTTGCTGCTAACAAATTATCTCAGATCAGGATGTGGTTCCAGAGCTAAAGTCTTTGCATCGAACATCTTTCAGCCAGCCTGCCGGGGCTCAGCCATCTCCCCCAGCTACAACTCCGTGACATTTGCAATCGAATCAACAGGAAACACATCTCTCTTGGGGTCTGCAGTGAGAGTGGGGCTGGAACCCACCCCCCGTGTCAGTGTGTGCCCACAGCCCTGAGCCTGCTCAGGGGGCTCGGCTCGAGGGCTCGTCCGCCCTCCCCACAACCCGCGGTCCCAGTTAAACACGGACACTTGGAGCTGTGGCTTTCTGCTCTGAAACCGAGTGTTGGTGGAGTTGGCTCTGCTTTCCCCCTTCCCTTATCCATTGGCTGTGGGCAAGGACCAGCTGGAAGGAAGAGCCAGGACCCTCTGGCTCTGCTGTGGGATTCGAGGCACACACCGATGTCACCAGGAGCCAGCTGAGACAATGTGAGTTCTCACCCAGCTCATCTGGCTGTAGCTGGTTTTCTGCACCCAAAATGAGCTGAAACAAAACTCTGCCAGACTGCTCTACTACTTAGCACAGTGTTGAATTAATGACCCTGTGCTTGTACACATCCCCAAAATCCTTTTCTTCCCCCCTCCCTTGCATGCAGCACCCTGAACTCAGAATTACTCCTTCTACACAGTTCTCTTTGGTCGATACTAAAGTAGCCACCCAGGCTGATTTACCTTGATAGCACAGTCCATTTTCTACACATTTATTCATGAAGCTCTTGTAACTGCTGGCTGGAAATACATCAAATTCAAATCTAATGCTATCCCTGTTTAAAAAACCCCAACCCACAAAAAATCTCTTCCCAAAGGTGAAAATTTTATTCCAGTCTGAACAGTAAGGAAAGACTGAAATGCCTATAGGAAAGGGAACTAGACTGAGGTCCTGCTCTGAGCCTGGGCTGTGGGGTGACACAGAGAGCATCAGTCCCCATCCTGCAGGACAGTATTGTGGAAACTGGGCACAAGCCCAAGCCCAGCAACAGAAAAGGGACTAAGTGAGCACTCTGCAGTAAATACAAACCCAGACTTCTCAACTGCTAAGTGGAACTGCTTTCTTCTCTTTGTGTGGGTCTTCTCTGCCCACACAGTGTCAGTGAGACGGCTGAAGGCTCCAAACAGGAGGGTTCATTCTGCCACCTCCCACCACCCATCATCTGCAGATGATTTCTGGAAGTGTCTTGTCTAGGCTTCAGGATCCACGATGCTTTATTTGTATCACGCTTTGCTTAGCTCTTGGCTCTCACCAGAAGATTCACCCATACCAGAAAGTTTGCTAAGATCTTGATAAGACCTCAAACATCACTTCAGCCCATAGCCAAGGCTTTGTGAAAGTCCCACTAAGAAATCTCTGCTGCTCTCCAGCACAACCACACATTTTTCCCTTCTGGCCCCATCTCCTTGAACTAAACAACCTGCACTTTAAAATCTTTTTTGGATGTAGTGCACTGCTCTCATGCTGGCGAGCACCATTTTGATTTCAGGCTTATTTGGGAAAGTTTGCTCTCAGATCCATGTGCTGTGGATAAGCTCTCCCAGCATGGGTGGTTTTCTTCTCCTCTGGCTGCTGGGCAAAGTGTGTGTTTTGCTGCCACAACCTTCATCCACAAATGCAAAAGAGTCCAAGGGCTGCCCAGGGGGTTCCCCTTCCTCATAATCTCTCTCACACATATGCATGGATTATCAGCCTCACAAGAGCTGAGGGCGTAAAGACCAAAAACATACTCCAGAAATAAATGTGCTGGAAGAAATTGCTGCCTCCAGGAGCTTGTGTATGTGTATGTGTATGTGACTTGGCTCAGAAACACCACCACCATTACCCAAATAGAGTAAACAGGCAAAATAACAACTGGTGATTCAGGGGAGCCACAACGTTACAACCCACAGAAGGCTGGATGCTGCAGCTATCCAGGTGGAATTCCTGCCGAAGTACATGGGTTTACATGGGATTATATTCATTGGACAATTACATCTACATGGTATTCTGCCTTTGATCCACAAGCAAACATCCAGGTGAAGGTTGGAATCCCTGTTCCCTCTCTGAAGTATTGCTGCTGTCCTTCAGCATCCTCTACAACACACATGTGCACACGTGCCCTCAGACACACCCATGGTGTCTTGCCAGCCACATATTCCTTATCTGTGAGCTTGTCTCAGTATCCACCTCTCCACTTTCTGCTGAGGAAGTGCACATCAGCACCTTTTCCTGCCTCTCTGCTCTCTGGAAGTGAAGCAGCCTTGGTAAGGCCAAAGTTTGGGCAGTTAGTGAAAGTCCCAGCAGGGGAATGTACTGGAGGACAGTCAAGATTTGGCAGGGAGTTTTCAGAAGCTCTTGTCTAGAATTTGTAAATGCCCTTCTCAAAAGGGCAAAAACCAAAACTTGAAACAATGCTGATACCTGCAGGCAATTTATAATGAGCTGAATTTGGAGCAGAGTGTTTCTAACTTCTTAATCTTCCTCTGCAAGCTCAGTTGGCAGAGTTTTCCAAGGGGGAGCAGGAAGAAAACCGTCCTTGTAACCTCCAGAAAGAGATGCCTGACCCCACTCTGCTGCAGCTTCCTGAGTGATACAATTTCTATTGCTACAAGGACTGCACAAAGAAAGAAAGAAGAAAGAAAAGGCCCAGTCTCTGCATCCCCATCACTGACTGAGATGAACAGGAAAGAACCATTATCCAATTTCTTTCTAGAGAAGTCTATGACACCCCACTGACCTGGTGCTGTTTGGGATTGTGAGGTTTTCAGGGTTTTTACAAACTGAGCTGACACAAGGGCCAGAATTAAACTCCCAGCCCAAGGACCAAAAGAGATCCCAGGTTTGATGCAGATGAGGGATGTGATCCCTCAGCTATTTAGGATGTTTCCAGGAATTCAGCCATCCCCAAAATACTTTTGTTCCTCACATACTTAAGTATCATATGGCATCACGAGCTCTGGGAAAGGTGGCTGCACCTGAGAGAAATGTGAAGAACATGTGTTTCTTACCCAAATGGGCAGCTGAAGCAAGAGCCAGCAAAGCTAAAATTCAAAAATAAGAAGGAATGAGGGGAGATCCATGACTATTTTCCCCCCCATTTGTAGCTATTGGAAGAAGGAATGCTCTACTGAGTGGTCTAAATATGCATTTAGTCAATGGTGTTCAGCAGAGAGCCCCTGATGTGGGACACACCATGGCAGGAAGATGTCCCTGACACGAGAACTGAAGTCACTGTGCCATGAGAAGCTCTGTGATTAAATGCCAGGTGTAGCCAGGCATTCCTATCATTGGCTAAATGAGGGAGGCTCCTTCCAGGCACATCCTTGGCAGGGAAGTCCATAAAAAGCTCCCAGCCATGCCACCCTGACACAGCAGAGAAGCCAAGGGGCCGCGTGCATTTAGAGTAGAAAGCAAAGAGAAAAAGGCACTGCAGGCCCGGGGAAGCAGAGCTGCTGGGCCAACCTCTGCCGGTCCCACGGGCTTGTATTGACTTGGACTTGGAGTTTCAGCCATTTAAAGGGAAGAGGAGAAGTCAGAGGGCAGCAAACCTTGAGAAGATCCCCACTAGAGACAGCAGGGAAACCAGAAGGAAGTAAAGCCATCTCCTGCCTGGCATCATCCCTGATACTGGCCAAGGAGTAGTGAATAGGAATGACAGTGTTGAAAAGATCACATCCTCCAAAATTTAGCCAGTCTGTCAAGAAAAGCTGTCCTCTACAGCAGTAGCAGACGATAGAAAGAAAATAATGCTTTGATGTTAAAGACCCTTCTTCCTCTCTCCTGCTTTCCTCAGCTTCTGGGAAGAAGATTCCCACCAGCTGTCTACATGACAAGGACTGGCCTGCACACAGCAGAAAGTGACAACAAATAGACACCTCAAATCACAAACTGCAACACAGACAAAACCAAAACCTTATGATTGACCCAGTTAATCCCTTTCCTCAAACAAATAAAGGCTTCCCAAGGTTTCACAAAGGGAAAACATCTCTGCACCGCAACAGGAATGCACATGACTCAAAATTCCATGCAGCGTATTTCCTGCCTAGGTATATTCCATATCAACTTCCACACAGAAAGCAGCTTAAATCAGTTTTGTATTTGCTTTCCTGCCCCATTTATGTGTTTAAAGATCACAGTGTTCCGGGGAAGAACGGAAGTGTCATTATTTTTGAGGCTCAATAACACACGTTACACATCACAGAAACTTGTATTTCCCCAACAGATAGGAATATGAGTCTGGATTTGATTAACATAAAAAGACCCTTACCAGAAAGTGAGTAATCTGTATTAGTCATCCTCATGGCTGGAGTGTAAGATACACTTGGCATGTCATGGCCCTTCTCCTTCTGTTTCCGTCGATACCACACAAAGAGTGCCAGCAAGACCATAATAATTAGAAGGAGAATAATAATTCCAATGATTGCTCCCACTGAGTGCCTCTCTGATCCAAGAGCAGGGCTAATTTTAGTATAGGGGTTTAATTCTTCCATCATAAGAGCCGCTGTTAAAAGTAATTCATAACACACTGTAAATTGAATCGTGCATTTCATTTTTGAAACACTGTTTTTTTAAGGCAAGTACATCATTGGAGAGGGGGAGAGAGAGAGGGAGAGAGAGATTTTATAGTTAGAATCCACTGTACCTTGATCACATCGGATTCCTTTGAAGCCTGGACTGCAGTAGCAAGTGCCTGTGACATGGTCACACGTTGCATTGTTCATGCACTCACACAGTTGTTTGCAACCATAACCAAATGTTCCTGGAGAGCACTCTGGGGAGCCAAAGAAAAACATTGGAAAGAATTCTACGATTTTCAGGAATGGGCACAACACTTGCCATGGGAAATCCAGTAGAGAGGTCTCCCTGGTTTTAGGATCTCTAGGATAAAACCCTAATGTGAAATCATTATTGTTTGAAAGCAAAAGCTAAATGTATTCTGTGTGCAATTTGTTACTTATTAAGCTATAACTTTCTGGATAATTCATACAATGAAATCAGTGATAGGGACAAAGGGTTTAGAAGTCTTGATATATATTATAAATGTTTGGAGTTTAACAGAGCTTGAACTCAGAAGCTGTAGACAACAGAGCTCAGCATTCTTCACCAACCCACCTGGTTTTTTTTCATGGGGGGAGTTGCAAAGAAAAGTTGTAATAAACCTTTATATGAACCCAACAGCCTTTACCAAACAAATGCTTTCCTACTCATCCCTACTAGTGCCAGGAGGTGAACTGAACATTGCAGGTGGAATTCCAGAACTGAGCATCTGAATGGTTTGATTTGCTCTGCTTCTGTGTCAGGGTTCCTAATATAGAAGGAATTTCTATCCTGTCTTTGTGTTTCTATCAAAGACAAAATGATTGAATGTCCAGCTGAGAAATTTATTCATACAATTACCATGATGGGCTACCACAATAAATCTGTAGGCAGCTTACTGTACTTCTGGAAGCACTATTCAATAACAAATTGAAAGAAACAATGTCTGTCACATCCCACTTATTTCCACGGAGAAGCTGCATTACTGAAAACATGCACACTTGCTATGATCCTGTGGAATATATTGTTCAAGATGTGACTCCTTGTGTGTCACTGCAAATGTTTTTCATTGCATGACAACACCTCCCCAATTTCAGTCTCAAAGTAGCTTCTGGGAGCCAAAATTTAATATTAAGTAGGGAACCATAGCCAGTATCTGTTTATTGATTTGCAGCGTGTATTAAAATTGTATCTCTTTCTTTAATCTGTTGGTACTCAAACAAAGAAAAAACCAAAATTATTACAATTAATGCTTATTCTTATATTAGCCTGCAGCCTACTTAAAATGAATAAGGCCTAAATTTTGGGACTGCACCACAGAAATGATGCCTGCAATTAGGCATTTCATCTGCAATGCAGTGTGACTGCCCATTCAGCAGGATTTGGAGAAGGAAGGAGTCTTAATGAAGAGATTCTTTTAGATTAAACAGTAGAAAAACAAGTAAATACATCCATTTGTAGTTTGGATAGAAGAGAAAGCCTCAGGCTTTGTACAGAGGTCAAATTATAAAGTAGGTCCTCATATAAAATCTGCTATTGTGCAGTACTTCATGGGACTCTTTAGTTTCCTATTCTGATTGTGGCTGCAGTAAAGGGTGTCCCCAAATTCCAGAAAGTTGGCCACTTACATAGTTACAGTGGTGCCATGTGCAATCCCCCAGGAGCACACAAATTTGGCCCTGAGATACTCACTTTGCTGAATGCAAGTGTGTGCAAAAAGATACTTATGGATTAAGTTACATGCACTAATACTTCCATAAAGATCCACGTAGCAAGCTACAGTTAAAAAGGCTTTCCTTGCAAATCTAGCAAGAATGTTACAGAATTACCTTACTGCCAAAAAAAAGGAAGGGAACCCTGTGGACTTAATGCCTTGGGAAGGTGAGATGAATTTCACCTGTGTTTAGAATCCCAGTAAGTGTGTGAGAATTTCCTTGGGAATTACTGCACTGAACAAACAAGTAATTGTTCAGCTACAGCACATCCAGTTTCCACGACCCTCATTCCGTGTTCTTTAAAGAAGCCATTTGGCCCAGCCTGCTAAATATTCCAGCGGGACATGGACAACAACTCCGTCAAGAAATTCCAGAACCCTTGCAAGGTAACTGAAGTTCATTGCGAAACACTTGCTCACTGCTCAAGCTACGCACAGACCCTTCCCAAAATGGCAAGCAACCTTGTTTTCCTTGATCTGCTTTCATTGTAAAGATGAATCTTTATTTGGCCCTTGTCTACATCATAACATCATATCCCCAATATTCCTTGGAAGGCAGAGAGCAGAAAGGACTTCCTTCTTTTAACTCTTCTGTCTTCATGCATTGAGAAACCTGGGGCTGTTGCTCTCAACAGCATTAACAAGGCCTGAGGCAGCTTTAGGGCTGCTTTTGTATTAATTAGGTATAAATTGTTTGGGAAGGCCCTATCCAATCAGCACTGAGTGCAGTGATTTGCCTTCTCTCACCTAAATTTAGTCTGGGAATGAAAGGCCCAATTTGCAGGGATTCACTGAATTTCTTTATGCTTAGACTGCCCAGTTTTTCAGAAGCACCCTCTCCTCCCTATGGATTATATAATATGCCAGGGGTCACTGTCCTACTGACATCAACACCTCATTTAAGAGCCTGTTTGTGCAAGAATTCTGAATTACACCCTGCTCTCTGGAGAAAGAGAGAACTGAGGTCACTGGTACTTACTCTGCTCACACTGTTTGCCAGTAAATCCTGTCCTGCATGTGCACTGCCCAGTGATGTGGTCACAGTCGGCTCCATTCTGACACTGGCACACATTGGCACAGTTCTTTCCATAAAAAGCAGCTGGGCAACCTTTCAGCAATCAGAAAAAGGAAAGAGTAAGAAATATGCTGAAACCCAAACTCAGATGTGTTATCAGCACAAAGTATGTGGGTTTATAAATCTATGGATTTTCAGCCTCTGTATGTTTAATGACATTTATTTGATGGTCTAAATGCAGAGATACTGTGACAGCCAATTTTCTTGAGGTACTGTTTCTCATCTTTACAGAATTGCCTCTTAAGTGCTGCAGAAGAATGAAAACTTGACCCATCTATACAAACTACATTTTCAGGAAGTGAAAGAAGATGCTGAATAGAAACTCTCTGGAAGACCAAGGATCAATCAATTACTTGCAAGTGAAAGAACCTTCTTAAAAGGCTCACCAGAACTGGATTTCCTCTTTCATACTGGTAATTTGGCACTAGAGTGAGAAATCTCTAACATTTTCTTAAATCAGACCACAAATACCGGGGCATTAACAAGCAGGTACACTGACTGTGCAAATTCTAACTAAATTCAGTAATCTAAATCCTTTCCCCCTCTACCAAACGCCAAAGGCATAAAAAACCTGGAAAAGCTTCAGGACTATTTTCTTAGGGGTGATGTGAGGTTATCAGGAGTAAGGAGCATGTCGTTTTCCACGGAAAACTGCAATACTTGGAAGAGACACGAGGTAGCAGCACATACTTTGACAGATTCCCTGTCTCTGAAAGGCTTACGCTGAGTGCAGTAGAGCCCCGTCCAACCATGGGTACATCTACATTCTCCATCGTAGGGGCTGCACAGTGCTCCGTTGTGGCAGTTGCATGAATGAAAGCAATCAGGGCCCCAAAACCCAGTGGGACAAGCTATGAAAATAAAAAACATTTGTCAGCTGACAA